>KZ506395.1:29588-42416 GCA_002844005.1 Limosa lapponica baueri
TAATTATTTAGTCTTAGTCTATTAAATCTATTTATATTTCAACCCTTGTGTTTCTTTGTGTTCCCCGATTCCCCTTTCCGGGTGGGGAGGGGTCATTGGGTGATAAAATAATTGTCTAAACAACAATAGATTGTTACGGGTTTTCTCAAACCATAACAAATTTGGCGCCCAACGTGGGGCAGAAAGAAGATTATTTGCATAATGCTGCATTCGAGCATCCGTATCACCCACCATCGGTGCCTCATCATCTGTCCAGCTAAATAATGCCAATACATTAGCGTATGCTGCTGGTGCGCTCAGTACCTATTTGTGCCAAATGGGTCCAGTAACTTTGAGTGCATCTGGATCTAATGATGTCTGCATGTCATCCAAGTCACTGAAAATATCTCCCGCGCAGCTATTTCCCTCAGAGTCTTAACACCTCTCTCAATAATTGTCCACTTGGATGGCTGGTACACGATATCATCTCTGTAGGGATACCTGCTCCTCACACTTAACAGGAGTCGCCTCCAGAGGGTGAGGGATTGTGGTGGTCTTCCAAGAGCTCTGTCAATACCTGATTCTTTAGCTAATGGTGCTAGCTGCTTGGCTTCTCTACCATCTAAGTCCAAACTATCAGCATCAGATGTGTCCCAGCATCGTAGCAGCCAAGGAATCACTCGCTCGCCTTCCTGACGGCCGTAATCCTTACGTATGTTTCGCAGCTCAGTTAGGGTTAATGATCGAGTAGTTTCCTCTGTTACTGTATTGCCTGATGTCCCTAGTTGACCATTGTCATCTGATGCTACTGCACGTTTCCTCTTATGTACAGGGTTGACTGACACTGGCACTGATTGAGTCTGTAGATCAGCTGCATCATCCATCACCAAGGTCGGAGTAGATTCAGTACTTGGTGCAGCTGCAGGTCTTGTCATGAGAGCCAGCATGGTCTGGATAAGATCAGGGTCTGTCAGGAAAGCTGGTGAGGTCTGCATGGGTGCGATGTCAGTTGCGGGGGTCGGCAGGGTCTGAGCAGGCACGGTAGTTGTCACGGGGACTGGCGGTGTCTGCACGGGCACGGTGTCTGTCGGAGGGGCCAGTGGGGTCTGTACAGGCACAGCCAGTCTCTGCGACAAGTGGTCATAGATGAGTTGATGGTGATGAGATTCCAAAGGTGACAGCAAGCCTGGTGCACGAGTATTCCCAAGAGCAAAAATTTACCTCTCACTAGGGAGTAAACTATTACCAGGTGTCTGCATTTTTCTTTATTTAAGACTGGAATCAGTGTCCTGAGTTTATTCCAAAAGATCAGCTTCTTTAGGGCACATAAATGCTATTCGTCTCTTAAGAACATTCCCATTTCCATGTATATAAAGAACACTGAGATTTCTTTTTGTGTAGTTGAGTTGAACTCAAGTGTCTGGTCTATTGTTAAGTGGAATTATTTATTTCCTGACTTACTCTTTTCAGCTATGAAATTTACATTTTCCCAGACATCAAAGATCTTTGACAAGGTCATCATTTTAATGAGAAACTGTGGAAGGGAGAAACAGTGGGTGTGAAAATCTAGTTTAAAGTAGTCAGAATGTGAATTCTTGGATCTGTTTTACCTCCTCACCTTTGTGGACTTATTTGCAGCGTGTCTCAAAAGTATGATTTCAAGTTATCAGGATATGCAAGCCTACATAACATAAATTTCTTTCAGTGAGCTCTGCAGGATCTGTGCAGAACTTAAAATTGGCAAGCCATTTGTTGAATGTGGACAGGGGTTTGATCTTTAGATGAAAAATACAAAGCAAGTTGAAAGCAAAATGTAATGAATCCTACCTCCATTTTGTGTCTGATTTCTAGTATTGTGGTGTAGTTCACTCGCTGTGCAATGCTCCAGAAGCTTTCTCATCTGATAGCCTGTTATTAGAGCTCTCCTGAAGCGTGTCGGGGGTCTCATCTGGCCTGTGTGCTGAGGTTTGCTTTACAAAGGGAGAGAGGAGGTGGGTAACTGCAGAATTAGTTTGTAACTGAGTTCCCCTTAACCTGGGAACTGTGTTACAGTCTTCAGTAATATAAATGAAATTGAAATTTACATCAAACCTTGCATGAACTCTCTGGAAGCAGAGCCTCTTGCATGTGCTCAGAACTGAGGTACAGGGTGTCTTTTATACTTTGAATTGAAGATGGTAGTTCATATATTCTTTATTTGCAAATGTGCAGCTCAGATCTCAGTCACTCATGGATCTCCTTCAGGTTGTTGCAATTTTGTGTATATCCTCAGATAATTGCTGAGATGTTACTTTGTGATTGGTTTCCTGTCCCTGAGTTCAGTGTGGACAGCATTTTCCTTCCCTGTGTCAGTCGGGTGCAGAGCAAAGGAAGAACAGAAAGAAGTCCAGGGCATTCTTCCATTTGCCCTCCGTCGCGTTTTGGTGGACCTGGTGCTCAGCTGTCCAGGTAGTCTCTGAAGACTGAGCTTTTCTGGGGCTCCACTTTCTATAAAAGACAGAAATTTTCTGGCCCAGTTTCCTAATAAATTAATTCATATGTAGGCATGTTATGTGTGTATGTGTGTGTAGCTCCACCTGGAGATTCACAAGGACAGGGTTGTTTTCAGTACCCCGGTTGCAGGATAAGAATCAGAGTCCTCATAAGCAGTGTGGGTTGTGTCTAGAGCATGGTCCTGAGCCCAGGAGACCCATTCTGTATTCCCAGTTCTGCCATGAACTATTTTGCTTGGGCATATTGTGATTCCACATTATGGTTGAGTTTTCTCACCTAGAAAATAATGAGGATGTTTGCTTCCATTGCAAATTAATGAATGAAAGGTATTAGGTGTCACGTAGGCATTATTAGCAATTTTTTTTTTCCTATATCCATTAGTGAAAAATACAAACCACTAAAATGTTTGCATGTAGAAGTCAGTGTCTGAAATAGCAGTCTTGGGTGGGGTTTTTTTGTGTTACCATCCCTTATTTAGAAATCAGTTTTATTTTAGCTAGCATTTCGTAACTGCTCTCTGACTTTGAAACCAAAACTATGCAATCATCCATACTGGTTTTATTTGTTTATTCATTTTTCAGTGGTTTCTCACTGTCACTGCAGGGATACTTACATGTGTGAGTTTTTGAGTACAGATGTTGTAAAGTGATACGGAAAATATGCCACATTTGTTTGGCTCTTTTATAGCAGAAATTGTAAAGGGAAGGCTTTCCTCGCTTTGCTTAACCTGCTACGTACAGTTTGAGCAGCACAGCAAACAGGATGGAGAATGAGAAGCAGATAGCTACTGTGGGCTTCTTTTTAACACTTACAGGACAATCAGTCGGATAATACAGGTGGTGGTGTTATGTACTTGGGAAGTTATCTGACATCTAAACTGGGTGCTAGCTATTTGTATATGACATGCATGGTTGCAATTAAAGTAGTCATTAGAGACCATATTTTTATTAAACAGTATTTTTGTGAGGTTGGGCAATGCTACTTTAGCCTCATTTTACAGACAGACAAATAAGGAACAGAGATGTCTAACTGATGAGAACATGCAGATTGAGTTGGCAACACCTCTTCTTCATGAGCATCTGCAGGGCAAACCGCCACAGTTCCTTGTGGTCCTCCAGCATCATGCTGTACAGCGTGATGATTCAGAAACCAATTTGAGAAGAGTGCATCTCGTGGTGCTGCAGCAGGAGGAATACAGCAGAGTGTAGAAACCTTGTCATCTGTGCCAAGTTAAACCGCCCTTGGTTTTTGGTTATACGACCTGAATTCCCAAATAGTTTTGGAATGATTTGTAGCTAAAATTCATCTACAGAGACTTTACTAGTCACTAGTCATCTACAGAGACTTTACTAGTCACCAAAAGAAAAGGGAAGAAAAAAGATTTACATACACCTCCCAGGGAATTAGTGTGTGTCCAGTCATCTGTTTTCTACTCACTGCAAAATAACATGCGTGACTGCAGGGGCTTTTAGTGACTCTCTAAGAATTTTACTAGTTTTAAAAATTAGTCTCTAAACAATTACTGTAGATCTCATAATGGCTCATGTCCCTCCAGACCCATACTACACACTTAAGTTCTGCTCATAAAATAAAGTTAAGCACAATTAAGACATGGTCTTTCTTTCCTCCTTGCCATTCTCTCTGCTTTTCATCAAATGTCAGTGTTACTACAATAGCTGCTGGTGTTGCACCTGAGCAAAGAGCAGGCATCAGACTTCCTAAAGTAGCACCGAATCCTCAGTCCTGTTGGCAGTGTTACGTGTTAAGCTCATCCTGAATTGAGGTAGCACAGTCGCTGCTGCAAACCTGGGAACGTCTGTTTACTAAGGAACTGCTTAACAAGCAACATTACTGTGTCTCAGGAGCTTACGCAGAAATGAGCCGTGGTTGTAACTGTGGTCTCTATTAGCTGCTCTGTCATCAAAGTTGTAATTCAAGTCAACTTTAGAAACTGAGCAGTGATAATTTAAAAGCAGTGAGTCACAGATGACCCTTTTCTTATGATAAAGAAATATACAATTGTAAGCCAGAAATGCAAAGCATCTGATGTGTGTGTTAATTAATAAAGCAGCTTAATATCATAGAATCATAGAAGATTAATGTAGTAATTTCTATTGCTCATTGGAGATGGATATTAGGTATACAAACTGCTACTTTACATCTACAATAATTCTTTATGTTTACCTTTCCTTGCTGTATCTTGAGGAAATTAACAACAATTTAGCAATAGTTGTATATTTTAGGGTTTTCAGTTAGGTTTATTCAACTATTTTTCATTTTCCACACAGCTGTTGATGTGAAGCCAAGGGCATGTTTTGTAATTATTTCAAAGGACACCAGAATGTGTTTATTATTTTCAACCCAAGTGAGTAAATCTGTCAAAATGACCATTATTTAGTGGCATGAGAATAAACTATATTTTGTCATTAAATCAGCAAGGGTTTTTTTGACTTTCTCCCCCCCCCCCATTAATTTCCTTCCTTACGTTCTGTATTGCATTATTTTCTTCTGGCTGAATTCTGTATTAGAGATGCACAATAGCAGATCTGATCTGAATAGGGAGATGGAAGTGTGTCTGTGAGAATAGTCTTCTTGACAGAAGATATGTGATTAAAGGAATGGTGAGATGCAGCCACAAATCTGTTTGGAGACATGTTAAATGAAAAAGCTCAGAAATATTCCACCATATTTGTAGGCTCACAGCTGATTATAAAATTAAAGCCTTCCTTTTAACACGACGGTGAAATCTCAGGAGATAATAATCTTAAGGTTTGGATCCTTATTTGAAGTTCATCCAGACTGTTACACCCTTAAATTCTATAAAATCTGGCTGGATATCGTACAAGAATAGTTTTGGGTTTGTTTGTTGATGGTTTTTTTGTTTGGGTTTTTTTGTTTTGTTTTGTTTTTTTTGATGAGGTTGTTTGGTACTTCCTGCCTCCACTTCATCTGGAAATGCTGTAAGAAGAGCCTTTCTCATCATATGATAGTTATAATTATTATTACAACATCTCTCATTCTAGACTGGCTGGAGGTTACAAGGATGGTCATTCACTTTGAACTCCACTTTAATATATCACTATGTATAAAGAAATATCTTGATTGAACCATCTGTGGAAAAAAAGAGGTTTAAAACATATTTATTTATTAAAATACGCCACATAAATGGTAGTATCCTGTAACAGTGACTCTAGATTCTTGTCCAGGATTGTAGAGTAGCAGAAGTGAGCGTCCCTGGAGTATTTATTACATGATTTTTATTGACTCATTTACACTAGAGAGAATTTTCCCTGTATTTTCTGTATAGTTAGTGGACTCAAAATATCAAAAATAACTCATAATGTATGTACCATACTGAACCCTTCCATAATTATATCACTAACCATGAAGCTGATTTATGTAAAATAGGATAGTGAAAGTCTGATGATTGTTTTGTTTTTTTTTAATTCCTGAACCATCTTACTAAGCAATGGCAAAACATCTCTGACTGCATGTGTGCAGAGTGTGTTCTGTCCATGACTGCTGGAGAAGTGGCAAAATTCTCTTACTGGAACTGCCAGTGAGTCTACTGGCTGCAGCCAGGGAATGCCTTCAAAAGTTTGTCTTCAGTAACTTGATAGATGGTACTCAGCTTTTTGAGAATTGTTTGGCATTTTTTTGAAGGTGGATGAGATGTAATACATCCAGCTGTTTATTTAAATAGCATGAGTGGGTGTTCCATGAAACATTGTCCCATTAAGACACATGTGTGCACTAGCATCTCTGATAATACCAGCCCATTGTTCAGGTTCTTGGTTATATGTGAATATGAATAAACACATTTTCTCATGGGCAAAATAACTCACAAAATAATTTTTTCACAGTTTTTACAAAAAATAACCACATGATTGTTATTATCTGTTTTAGTGGAAATATAAAGTACAGGAGAAAAAGTGTTTGTGCTCTGAAAATAAAGTATTGTTCTAGAATATTGAAAATTGTCTTTCAAGACAAATGTGTTACAGCTCAGAGATTGCTCCAAAGAGGAATTAAGTATTTTTAGTATTCTCTGAAAGTGAATATTTTCAATAATATTCAGTATGACCAAGTAGCTGGTTCCTCAATAAAACTTACAATGATTCTCCTGACCATATCAGGGGAAAGCGTATCTTTATATGCATTTTGTTGCTTAGGATATGCTTAGTTTTTGTTTTTCAGTACTGGCCTACTGAACTGAGTTGAAACATAACTTTTCTGAGTATTAACTAACTAGGGTCCTCGTAGTTAGCCTGAATGAGATGAAAATGTCACTCAGCACAGAGAATAATAATCTGCCCCCACCTCCTTATAATACAAGAGGCGAAGGAGCTTGTGCTACTGTACTGCTCTCCAATTACTTGTCCTGGGAATAAGTAGAAAATGCCATTTCCCATTCTTTTCTTTCACGAAGTGTGTAATTTTTATGCATTTGTGTTGAAGTACCTCTAGTCAGAGGCCAAGGCGTCTTTGTGATAAGCATTTTATTATACAGAATGAAAAGGTTTCCTCTCTAGCCGTTGCGACTTGAATAGAGAGAATTGCATAAGGCATAGGAGAAATAAGCATATGAAAATCAAACTGGAATTAAATATCTATTAACCCATACCTCTGTCTTAAAAAAGCCCAACAATTTGCAAAAACGTCCATGCCACAGTAATGAGGGTTCAGTTGTTCCCATCTGAGGCAGCTGTTACACAGTACCATGCAGAGGGTTTTTTTTAACGTGAACTTTCTGTTGCAGTGCATTAAGTCACTAAATTACATAAATAATTAAGTGAATCGAGCTTTACTGACAGGCATGTGATTCTCAAGTAGCTGAGATTTTTTTCTTATCTACATTCTCACGATTGTGTGAAAAAACAATTTTAGTGCAGGTAGCTTTTGTTGAGAGAGAGGGTATTAAGGGAAAATTCTAAGGAATTCAAACTATTAAGATAACATTTTCATTATGTTTTAGCTGTTAGGGATTCCGTCTTTCAAATACAATGAAACTTGAAATGCAAAATTTGTGGGAAGTGTTTTTGTTTACAACATCTAACATTTATGAAAAAATTCTACAGAATTCTTGGAAAAACAGTGAACTTCCAATAGGATCTTATAACCACCCAAGAAAATATGAAACAAAATAAAAAGGAAAGGTTTTACATCATTAAATTTTTCAGTTTAGGGTACTTTTATGTAAAGTCTGCTCAACACTTCGTGTTGGTTTTGTTATTCCGCATGAACAGATGGGCAAATTGAGGTGGCTGTGGCAGTGGGGAGCTGAAGCAACCATTGATGGGGCAAGCTTGCTCACCAGAACATGGCACAGAGCGGGGCTGGAGCAGAGCCCGATGCTCTCGGGAGCCCTGCCTGGCGTCTGTGCTGAACTGTCTGGGCAACTGGATGCTAGCTCTGCTGTCCCTGCATTGTAGTCTGTCAAACCTTGTAGGCATGTCTTTAGATGTATTATTCTTCAAGTCCTCTGGGACTGTCTCTCCCATATTCAGCTAGACATCTTCAGCTTCTAATTTAATTCAAGGCCATAAAGAATGGATGCTACCAGGTCGCATGGGAGAATGGCAGTATTAAAATAACAAACAGCTAATATTTGTATCTTATTTTTAGCTTATTTCCTGTTGTTTCCCTGCAGCTGCTGAGGTTGTCACAAAAGCTTCCTTTCTAGTTGCTTTGGTTAACATATACATACATTGTGCATATATGCCTCTGCTTGCCAGAGCATCTGGGTGTGGACTTCTCAGATCATCCAGTGTATTTGCTTATAAATAAAGTGGTATCAACTCAAACTCCCGGAGAATGACAAGTGTGAGGAGGTTGCAGAAGGGTCTTTTTGTGAGGCTTTTTATTCTTCTGCGAACATGGACCTGAGAACATAGATGCTCTGCAGTCTGGATTCCCAACTATGTGCTTGCAGCATGGGCAGGCAGACATTTCCCTTGACAGACAGGCCACAGATAGTGGACTTCATTCTTCACCCAAATGCTGAGTGTCTCTCCTCCAGTACTTCACAGCAAAGGATTGAGTCAGCATTAGTCCCCTGTGGTACTTAATGTCAGAATGAGTAATTCATGAGGAGTTACCTTATTTATATGTACTGAAAGGGAGGGTAGGGCCTTCAGATAATAGCGCAGGATGCTATCCTTTGAGATGTCATGTGATCTCTTGCTCTCTCCTATTTTTAATTTCCCTTTGAAGTGAGCTTATTGAGTCACACATAACTGAGAGAAATATTTAAAAATGCCACAGACAATAATTTAACTTCCTTATTTCTTGACTATTTATGTACTGACCAGACATTCTTTGTCTTCTTCATTTCTGATCTTCTCCCCCATTTTCCATTCACTTCCTCAGTTTCTTTGGCTTATGATAACACCACAATCCCCATCCAATTACTCATTAAGCTTATTGTTTCCTTTTTTTTCCTGTGAGGTAGGCAATTCTCATAAATATGTTATCCCTGGAGAGGTAAATTTCAGCACATGCTGTGTTGAAATCAAGTGTTGGGCATTACAAGGGGTTCCCAGTCTTTCATGAGCATTGCGAACATGTGTAATTAGGAATTTAGGTTTTTTTCCTGCTGGGCATTTGCTGGAGCTGGGAACAAGGTAAAGATTGTCAAAAACTAACTTTATCCGTTTTTATTTTCCCATTATCTTCTCAATGACCAAGGGTACAACAGAACTGAAATTGTTACACAGTAATGCCTGTTGTGACTTGGTCCCATTGTCACGTCATCATTTTCACCACAACATTATGTTCAATGATAGATGAGTCATGAATTATCCATATTTTGCTCAAAATGTCCTGTTATTGGCACATTTGTGTGTATGTTTTTTAAAGATACTGTAGAAGTCTCTACTGAGGGGGTTCTAATTCTACTTAAGTGGCATTAGGAGGCTATAGTAACGGCACCCAAAAGACAGGATTTTGGACACTGTCCATCCAGAGTCTCAGGATTTCACATGAAATCTCCCCCTTGTTATGAGTTCATGTGAGTTAGTTCTCCTTCTGGCTCCCTGTGTTGTATTTGGTACCCACAGCTGCCATTAAAGGTCCTTCAGCAGAGTAGCTACATGATACACACAGTCTTATAGATTCTATATGGCACTCTGTGTAGCTTTCTCTAAGTGTAATATGCATATGTGTTCTATTTTAACTTCTCTTAATTTTCTTCTTCTCCTAGGTATTACGACAACTTTACTCAGTGCACAGAACGTGAAGCCAACAACGCGAGTTGCTTTTGGCCAAACCCCCTCGCAGAAGGCTTTATCACTGGAATTCATAAACAGTTCTTTTCAAACTGTACTTCAGAAAAGGTTCACTGGGAAGATCCACCGGATGAAATTCTCATAACTCTGATCTTGATTCCAGTCATGTTGACATGTGCTATGATAACACTGGTAGTATGGTGCAGCAAGAGGAGTGATATCCTGGTGTAAGTTGTTCTTCTGGGCTTTCTTTTATTCTGTTTCCTTCTTCCGGATGAAGACAGAAACTCAACATAAAGATTTCAGATCTGCCAAAATGGAACCTGTGAGATACTGAGACAAGAGTCAATGCGCCTGTGAACAAAGAGCTGCTTGCTGCTGCTGCCGAAAGTCATTGCTTCTGAGCTTGGCCATTGGTGTTGCTGGTGCAAAGCTCTCTACTTCCTTTGGACCTCATTCTCATGGAATTCACAGGCAGCTTCCAGGAACAGGAGAGTCCGCAGGCAAATGGACCTGTTAGCTGCAAAAGGGGTAAAGTTACTTTCCCATGGGTAAGGCTGGTTGGTAAACTAAGTTTTGCAAAACTGTATGTAGGTGTATGTACACATGGTGTAAGACTGAGTGCGGGACAGATGGTATCTCTTGAGGTTTTGTGCAGGACACCTGAGTTTTTCATCTTGTGTCTTGGATAGATCACTGGCAAAGGAACTGAACATGGATGTAACCGACAGCTTATCCTGGAAGCTAGTCAAAAACATTATCAAGAACTGGAAGTTTTGTTCTGGCAAAGGAACAATTTATGTGTCCAGTGACTATTCCCATGGCGAAAATATCACGCCAAGTTATAAAATACTTTATAAAACGCCTTTAAGCATGGCTACTTGGAATTGTATGGCTTACAAACAAACTCTGGGAAGATATACAGGTCTTATTTTACAGAGCTGGAAAATGTGAGATGAAATTGGTTGATTATAAATATACTAAGGAGTAATGAAGAAATTTTCATATGCCAGACTCTTTATTTTTCCTCTTTTATAGTTATTATTCTTGACGACTTGTGTTCACTATATATTCCCCACTCTCACTTCAATTTGTGCAAGTGATATCCTACAAATAAATATAAAGGTGTTATGTTGATTGAGGTGCCTTTCAGAGTATAATTTTGTACATAAACAATTCTTTGTCCCGTGAAGAGTGTGGGAACTAAAGTATGAACATCAAAGCTTAGAACAGACATAGGAGAAAAGACAAAACATTCTGCACAGAAATCTTATTCTATAAAGCTATTCCTATGTAACAATTTTAAATAAAGAACATATGCCCAAAATAAAACAACTTACATGTTTGTGTTGTAAACTCTCCTTTTCTGTCATTTCACAAAATGCCTTTCTGTTGAATGTTCTTCTATATTAAGTGAGCAATATCTGTTACAAGTGACTCTTCAGTTTTCCATACCTTATGCACACAAATAAAATACAGGTTGAACGGCCAAGTAATGGTGTTTCATACCTCTGCTAGTTAGATTTTCTCCTTTAAGATTCTGGCCCAGTGTTTGAGATTTAAATCTGTGTGCATGAGAATAATTTCCAGGCTTGAATCAAATCAGAAGTGTGCCCTTTACTAGAATTGCTTATATGGAGATAGATAAAGAACACCTGTACTGGTTTGTTTTCACATCCTTTCACAAGAGTTGAAGGCACTGGCTTGTTTTTTCATTACCCTAATATTAGAATGATTCATTTTCTAAGATGTTTCCTGTGTGTTTTTCCAAAGATACTTTTTGTTCTCTAGATGCTAGCAAAAAATGGCTCTTTGTAAAAGAAGAATGACATATGAACTAAGGATTTTGGTTTAGTTTTCTACTTAACTATTATTTTCTGCATTAAAATGTTTTAGTCCACCAAAACTAGTGTGAAGTAAAAAAAAAACAACAACAAACCCAATCATTTGATCCAAAAGATTGTTTGGTTAAGGATTTTTTTTGTGGCCAAACCCAAATAATTTTATTTTCTGCATGGAGTTTTATTTTAATCCTCATTTTACTTTAAAATTCAGCAAACTTCAAAGCAAGTTTCACGACTTCAGTTTGGAAACCACATAGCAAACATTTTTTGTTTTCAAAAACATGTTCATTTCAATTTAATTGGCATATTTGGTGCAAATTCTTGACCAATTCTGGCTCATTTGAAACTGTGTTCACTTGATCAACAGGTCATCTGAGAGATATCACCAGTTTAATTCATTATAAAACAGATTGGTCTGTGTACTAAATGGAGAAGAAACCGTCACCTTGATGACATCATATTACTAAATGTGTATTGTGGTCTTTAAAGAAATGCTGTCTTTAAACAGATTAAGTCTAATTTGAAAATAAAATCCAGTGTGAATTTTTCAAATAGTCCAAGAAATGTAAGATTCAAAGAATAAAAGACAGTGGATTTTCCTTCATGTGCTGTGGGGGCGAGGGAAGGATTGTGTTGCTGTTGTGTGCTTTGGATGTGAAAATTTAGTCTTTTTAGAGTGTCTTTCCCATCCAAACTGTGATCTTTGACTTTTTTTTCTTTTAAAACTTGGTAGAAGGAGAGAGAAGTTGAAACAGTGCGTGGGAAATGACACTGCTAATTTAATGCATCCTTAGTAGTTAAATCTGGAGAAAAATTTATAGCATTTTAAGGAAAAAAGCAACCTCAATGTCCAGGTTTTAACAGCTGTGTACATTAAAAGGGAACCAGAATGGTAACTGTTGGATCTTTGACATAACTTGTACTATGTGCTAGTGGGAGTTAGTCGTTATTTTCTACTGCATGGAGCTTGCTACCTTTCCCCTAAATCCTGTTTCCATTGCCAAGAAAATCACATCTGGGACCAGGAATCTGGCTTGTTTTGTAATTATGAATTAATTTTATGTTACAACAGATTCTCAGAGGAAAATAGACAGAGATTCGAATAGAAAGCAAATAACTGGCTCAAAATCCTTCCTACAAGTGGAAATGTGCTTGATCCCAAGTAATGGCAAGGCCAGAAGATATGTGACAGACTTGCTAAGCAGCTGCCTGACATTGCTTAATTGCTGTGAGTTGTGGGATTTTTTTTTTTCATTCAAGAATAACTGGGAAAGTGTGTATTTCCA
>KZ506395.1:63534-80511 GCA_002844005.1 Limosa lapponica baueri
AACAGTTACAATGATTGTGATGGACACTTTACTGGATATTTTTCACTGCTATACATGAAACTGCTAATATCCACATTTATGTTACAAACTGTTACAGGGGAAAAAAATATTAGTCACTTCTGTCAAAAATTGAAATGGAAACCTTACAGGGCATGCATCCTATTTTTCCATTAGGCTTTAGGCTAAAATATGCCCCCAAACTTCTGTTGCATGGTGAAGATTTTTATAGGTTTGTTCATGTGCCAGTTCTTCACAGCATATTAGTTGCTTGTTGAGAAATCCGTCTTCAGCATTTTATATGCGTGTGTGGTCCAGAATTCTGGAATTCGCAGTTCAGGATCTGCTACAGAACTTAACCGTGTCTTTTCCCTGGGAGGAAGAGTTTCAGAATACAGATCTTTTCCTGACAAGTGCAAAGACATTGTTAGCTTCTACATCAGGACAGGCATATAATCCAAAAATTATTTGAACTTTGGAAAAATCTGTTTTGCTTGACACAGACTACAACTTTTTCCTGCATCAGATAAACCCTAAATCCTGTGTAGGGGATTGTGAGTATATATGCTATTTACAGATGGATTACTCCATGTTATAGTCTGCCATATGCTCTCTTCCTCTTGCATCAAAAGAAGGCAATGGTTTTTCTGTAATAAGGATGTGTCAGGTCTTACATAGCTTCTGAGATGCATTCTTTATCTGTATCTTAGTTTCATACCTAGGATTGCACTTGAATTATAACCTTGAGTAATTACTTGGAAAAACATGTACTTGCTCTATCCTCCCAAAAATGAATATACACCCAGTACTTGCCTGTGCATATTTAGCCTGTAAGAAACTGCTGCAATGGTCAAGAGGAGCTAAGTGATGAGCAAAGACAGGGCAGTAGTTTATCAACTTGTTGAAACGTTGATTTAACAGAGATGTCAAAAGACCAATCAGTAGCTCATCTGATGAAAAACTGTGAGTAACCTTGGATGAGCCACTTAAATTTGCTAGCTCTGACTTGTTTGATTGCATTGCAAGTGTATGGTTCCAAGCGATGACATTATTATAGTAAATACACATATGAAGAACATTGTCAGATTAGAAGAGCAATGGAAAGAACCTGAGTCAAGAACATAAACAGAAATCTAGATCAAACCCATTAGATTATAGAGGTAATAAAGAACACAGTACATGCCATCCCATTATGGCCTATGAGGCCATATGGCAACAACGTAAAAACAATGGGAAAAGATATTAAAGAAGAAAGGGGAAATCGTGCAATTTATAGAAGCTTACAATGCAAATGAAGTAACAGCTTGGCTCAGTAGTTTGCAGGAAGATTATACAAATTCTCACAGTGACTGTGTGATCCTGAATGGGACAAAGACTGCTTTAGTTTCTCCTAACCCATGTGATAAAAGTATTTTTAAAATACTAAAGAACTTACTTGTAACAAAATATTTATTGCATGGTTTATATGTGATTCTGGACATGTAGATGAAAAGGGGTGATCTCTGATCCATCTGAACTTGAGTCTGCTTGAGTTGTTTATTTTTGTTCCAAAAAGGAAACATGCTCATGTATGTGTCCATTGTGAACCTTCCAGACAATCTGAATGCCCTTAACTGCAGCACATACACAGTATCTCATAGTTATTCAGTCACTTTGGGGAACGTGGGGATAGCACAACAAATCCCAGGAGATTCAGAATAAAAGCACCAAAAAAGTCTTATGTGTAACAGTAACACAGAGCGCTGCCACAATAAAATTTCCAATGGGTTTCATTAAAATGGAAATGACAGCTGTGCAGCTGTAAGGAAACACATCAAAAAGAAAATCAATACTTACAGAGGCTAATAGCAAACTTACTTGTTTCTTTTAGCACAAAGTTCAAAAAGAAATGAGGCCTCTACCTCAATGTGAAAACAAATTCTAAAGGGATTAAAACTCTAGTAAAATTGAATCATTTCAGCTTCATTCAGTGTTTTAACTATAGTTCTCCTGCAGATAAGGATAGCAACATCCCATTTGATTGATTGCCTGTTTGAAACACTCAGTTCTGTATGTCTGATAGTGTGGTCTCTTCAAAAAGTCAGAGTTGCAGTTGGCACTGTGCTACCCACAGGAGCTAGTTTACCACAGGGGGGAAGTTTATGTCCTAATAGACTTAGCAGGGACGTAAGGAAACAAAAGAACCATTATTTCAATATATTATCTCCCTTATCAGACTCAAACAAGTACTTTCTTTTTTTATTACTCCTGCAGTGTAAGTTCGGTAGATAGTGCATTACCTCCAAGACCATTGTTCTCTTCAACAAATACTGCAAAGATAAGCATTTGCCATGCTGTTGCTCTGTTTCAACAAATGTGAACAAAAACAAAGTCTTGTGAACTAAAACCACCTTTAAATCATAGTCTGGCTGAAATAATTCTTAAACAGGCATCACCTGATAGGTAACAATGAAATGACTATATTCCTGCTGTAATGTGTGAGACTGAATTATAATTATTGTTTTTATTGCTCTAAGCAAAGAAATGCCATGCAAACATGCATTTTGTGGCTCTCACTTTTTCTTTAAATACAAAAGGAAACTCCTTGCAAAACAGAAGGTGAAACTGTGTTGGGGGAATTAGTGAAAGAAAATACTAACTGGAGGCAAGAGGGCTTTCCTTTTGTGTTATTTTATAGGAGAGGACCAGCAAAGAAGACTATGCAAAAGACCAAATTACATTCCAATAATTTGGCCGATACCTTCAGAACAAGCTGAATTATTCTCAGTTATGTGAGGAGCAGAGTGTATAAGAAAACATTCAATTAACTTTCTTACAGCAAAAAGGCATATACTTTCAGCTATATCTACATCTACTATCTAGAAGTTTCCATCATGTTCTTCCTAGGTGGCATGATTTCATATCACTGCATTTGCAGTCCCTTTTTACTTTTTCCTTTTTCCGGTAGAACTGTGACACCATGAAGTCATTACTTTGCTGTAGATGAGAACTAAATTTATGCTAAACGTGGATATTCCAGGATATAGTTAGAGTTTATGGTGACTCCAACCTGATGTAGTTTTAGTGATGTGGTGGAAATCTGATTAACCTCCTTTGAGCAGCATATGAAGTCAGCTGACTGTATCAGGACATATGACACATTAAAAACAAGACTATTTTGAGGCCTTTTTTTTTAGACTCTATCTAAATTGTTCTCTGATGGGAATGTAAGATTGTCTTAGGTCAATCTTAGAATATCTTTACTGCTTAAGATTAGTAGAGAAATTGAATTGGCATAGGAGGAATCTTCTTTTTCTGAGTAGCACCTTCTATTTGAATCCAAATGCATGTCCTGTCTAAATTACCTTTCCTCTCCTATTAAAGGATTTGGCCAGACATGTTGCATTTATTGATTATTGCTTCAGATTTCCAGTCTTTAAAATTAGAAACATTGTTTTCCTGCTCCTCCCTAGGGAAAACACACCTGTATCGAACAGTTACTGTAATTAGTGTTTGCACTTTCAACAGTACATGAAGAGTACTTACAGGCAGCTTTGTTCAGAAGTAAAGAGATCCTACTATTGCCGTAGGCTGGATATACATGGTATGAAATACAACATGAGCTCTGTTTTTTGACATATAAAATGTGTATGCATGTGATCCCATTAAAGAAGTAGAACACCTTATGGATTAATGGCCTTAGGATTTTGTGGTAAGAATTGCTTGAATTGTCAGCAAATCTATGAATGCTAGTACAGAAGCCTGATGATAGAATATAGTCAATGTCAGTCATTGGCACCACTGTCAGATGTTGATATCAGTAGTCATTGTCAACGTCCGTCATTGACATTGGTCGTGTCATCAATGTTGGTCGTTGACATCATTGTCAGTGACTGTTGTCAATGACTGTCATCAACATGGGTTGTTGTTGTCAATGTCGGTTGTTGAGATTGTTGTCATTGTTGTCTACATTGGTTGTCGACGTCAATGTCAGTCATTGAAGATGGTCATCAAAGTTGGTCATTGACATCGACCTTGCTCATCGACATCAGCTGTCAACCACAGTTGTTGATGTTGATGTCAGTTGTTGATATTGGCCATCATCATTGTCGAGGTCAACTGTCAATGTCAGTTGTCAATGTAGACATGGGTTGTTGAAATTAGTCCATGACATCAACCTTGGTCTTTGGTGTTGGTTGTTGGCATCAGTTGTGGACATCAATGTTGGTCATTGACAATGGTCAACATTGATGTCAGTCATTGACATTGATGTTGCTTGTCGACTGTCAGTCGTTGATGTTAACATCAGCCGTCATTGTCAGTTGTCGACATCAGTTGTTGATGTCAGTCTTTGACATCAATGGTCAAAGTCAACATCTGTCATGAACACTGGTTGTTGACATTCGTCATCGGTGTTGACATCAGTCATCGAAAATGACTTCATTCATCAATGTCAGTTGTCAATGTCAGTTGGTCTTCAACGTCAACATCAGTCCTTGTCATCAGTGGTCAACATCAGTCAGTGACACTGATGTCAGTCATTGACGTCAATTAAGTCTGTCATTGATGTTGATGTCAGTTATTGTCAGTTGTCAATGTCAGTGTTGGTCATTGATATCAGTCATCACCGTTGGTTGTCAATGTTGGTTGTTGATATCTGTCATCGGTGTCAATGTTGGTCTTTGATGTCGACTTTTGTCATCAACATCGGTTGTCAACATCAGTCGTCGATGTCAATGCCGGTCATCAACTTTCTTTCTTGACGTCATTCTTTGGCATTGGTCATCAACCTCAGTTGTTGACCTTGGTTGTTGACATCAGTCATTGGTGTCGACATCAATTGTTGATGTCAACTTTGGTCATCAACTTCAATCGTCAACGTCAGTCGTCGACATTGGTTATTGATGTTGGTTGTTGTCATCAGAGGTCAACTTTGGTTGTCAACATTGATGTCATTCATCTATGTCATTCCTTGACGTTGGTCATTGACACCAGCCGTGATATCATTGACATAGGTCGTCGATGTTGACTTTGGTTGCTGACCTCAGGCTTTGATGTTGACATCGGTTGTCAATGTTGGTTGTCAACATCGGCTGTCGACTTTGATGTTGGTCATCAACGTCAGTCTTTGACATCTGTCATCAGTCTAATAAGTAAGTCTAATTGTAAAATGCAAGGAATCTTGACCAATTACTTTGTGCTTTCTAGTTAGTAGTTCTTGAACATTCATTAAGTGTATTCTGTTTAAGAATTGTAGTGACTATTAGAACTAGAACAAAATCTTATTTTCAGCATCCATATTTTAAGTTCAGAATTTAACTTCTTAGAAAAGTTCATGCTTTTTAGCTGTAATTTCTGGTATTTTGTCAACCAAGACTTTCAAGTAACTACATCTAAACTTTAAGTTATCTAAAAATGTGATTACATATTTGGTCCTGGGCAACCTGCTCTAGCTGATTAAATTTTGAGCAAGAGGGCTGGACTAGACAATATTCAGAGGTACCTTCCAAGCATGGCAATGCTCTGATTCTGTGATTCTAGTCCTAGATTCAAAGGGTCTAAGATTCAAATGTAAACTTTCACATAATTTCACATATGTATCCAAATGGTGTAGGTACCCCCAGTTAGATTGGTTTAGGGAAAATCTTGGAGTAAATTAATTGGTTAATTTTATTTACCATTTTTCAGGCTTGGTTTATAGAGCTATAAAAGAAACGATCCTCAACTATGTAGAAAAGAAGGCTTATTTCAAGAAAAGAAAACAAATTATGTCAATTAAGAAACTGGCGTTGATATTCTAGCTATACCAAATGAAACTATTTCAGATGTAGTATGGACACATTATTCCTTAATCTACCTCTAAATTAGCTATGTTCTATGTCTGAGAATTTACTTAGTTGCTTGACTCCGTTGTGTTTTTTTAGAAATGAACTCCTCTGCTCTGGTAAGATGACTTCTCATTTAATACCTTCCTTCTGGGACACATCTATGTATATTGCTCAAGGAACAATTTAATGAATTACAGAATTTCCATAATTTTCTATGAGAAGAAATTACTGGATTAGTCTAGGAAGTGTTAGAACCGAGTGAACCATGCTCTGCAATTGCACACAAACCCAGGATCAGTCATATTGGAACAACACAGTCAAATCGTTAACATACTTTTAAAGTATATCTGAGAATTAGAACAACATTTGCATCTGTACTGCATATTTCATATTTGCAGTCCAGATTTAACTCCCTTTTTTATTGTTCTGATCCAGTAAAATGTTTTCCCTTCAAAAACTTTGGTCCAAAGGTAACATTGTGGTTATTTCCCATTGAGAGTACTTGACATCTGGCTTGGTTCACATGCTTAAACTGCCCAAAGCTAAAACTTCAAAACATAAAAGGGAAGCACCACTTCAAATTTGATGCTTTCAGGAGATATTCACAGTCAGACAGATTCCTCATAAAATCATGTTCACTTCATTGGCAACAAGTCCTCAGGGAAAGGGAAACCTATTTCAAAGGCTGCAGCACGTGGCCATCTATTGTTTCTGCATACATATGCCAGCATTACACCTACAAGTGTTGAGATATGACAGCAAAAGTGGAAGAAAGCTAATGAGTTGAAAGGCTACTCAAAACTTGTCTGCAGTGCAAGCAAAATAAAATTTTTCTGAGTCAAGGATATTGAACTACAGTGTGGCTCTAGCATCGTTGCCCTTGTTATGGGAAGGGAAATGGCCAGAGCTAAAATGGAAACTTGCTGCCATGGGATCAAAACGTGGTGTGGAGGTAGTAACCACTGCTCTTGGAGCACCAAAATCCTTAGTATCTGTCCTCTTAAACACTCACACTCTTTTTGAGTTTTGGAAATGGCAAAACTGACAGAACAGCGTGCTTTCCTACAATATATAGAAGCTACCTGTCTCTCTAGCTGTGCGTAAGAGCAATTCAGCTAAAAATGAACCCTGAGGTAAACGCAGGTCCTGCTCACCAGATGAAACTTGTGCTCTAGAATTAAAGATTAAAGTTTTAAGTTTCTGTAAACTTGGTAGAAGCCAGCATGTATTTTCCATTAGCTGAAAAATTATCCATGTATATATTTTAAACAGAAACTGCTTGGAGAGTTAATCTTCAATTATAAAATATATCTAACACATAATTGTACGTAGCGGTCAGGGCCACAGTGTTGGAAGCAATGAACTTGCAGCGTATTAAGTAATTGTTCTTGTCTTGAAGATGTTAAAGTCTTAAGAAGATAAAGACAGTGAAAAACAGAGACTACTAAAGGACACAAGGAGCCAGAGAATGAAAATGAAAGAAAAGCTCAAAGTTAATAGTAATCATGAAAATAGTAATGGAATTTTTTTTGGCAATTTATTGCAGTCCTAGCCTCTCAAATTGCTTTACAGACATCAAGCAACTTTACACCAAGATGAAGAGGATCTTGTCTCAGAAAGTACCCAGATTTTGTTTCTAACCCTTCAACCATCTTCCCATGAAACATTCAATATCCATCTTGTTTGCAAATTCTCAGGTTTTTGCCCATAAACTGCATATCATTTATTGCTAATAATCCTGAGCACTGAAACTGTGGCTGACAGATGAGAGCTGTGTTTTACATGAATAGATCCTTCTGGATGGAAGTCAGTGGAGGTCACTGATATCAGAAGCTTACAATGTGAAGAACAGGGTATTTTGCTGCTTAGAGTTTGTACTTTGCTTCATAACCCAAAGGCAGATAGAAAGATTTTAAATACAAAATGGTCAACGCTTCCAACCAGGCTCTTAGTTGATGTAAATTACTTCCAAGGATGGGAATGATTTACGACTTCTGATGACCTGTCCCAGACCGTGAACAGCTCTTGTTTTGATTAGTGCTCTGTCTGAGTGTGCTCAGCTGGCTAAAGTAGGCTTTAGGACTGGTGGCTTTCTCTTCTGGTGCTAACAGTCTTACTTAAATTTATTTAGCTTTAAAAGTATTCTGAAGAACGCTTTTATCAAGTAGAAACTGCTGTCTTAACAAGAGAGGGACCAGATAGGAAATCGTCCTAGTAGTCTTCAGGTTATACTGGAATTGTGTATTTATATTTCTTGTTTTATGTAATTTGAAATGCTTGCAATTCTGGCTAGAGAAATACACCTTCCAGTGCTTCACAAAATATAGGAAAAATGAAAGCTCAAAGTCATAAATGCTAGCAAATCCCAAAGCAAAGCAGGATATTTTGCCTCATATCTACTGAATCTATAAAGATTTTTCTTTCAGAATGACTTGGAGCACACTGAGGATGTAACATTATATATCAATTAAGAGGTAAGACTTCCCTTCAGCAAAGTGTGAGTTCCTTTCCAAAACATTATGTTAGTAAAAAGTATAGCAGATTGACATGAAACCTGGCATGTTTATGAAGTGAAGAGTAACATTGCCTGAGTAAAGAATCTGAAATAGGGCCGAAATCAGCAATGTTACCATAAGCAAATTGATAAATATTAGACCTTATGAGCTTATGACAGGTAAAAAGTGACATGCCAGTAAGAACATTACTGATATATATACGGAAAGATTTCCAACGTTTCTGAAGTGTTTATAAGCTGTCTTGTTTTGTTTTGTTTTGTTTTTAAAAAAAAAAAAAAAGTAGAAGCCAGGAGACAAACCTTGTATGAAATTTCACATAGGTGTGAGCAGCCATTTTGGGTCTCATCCAAACCTCTTTGAGTCTGCGGACTTCAGTCAGCTTTGACACTTAGGTTTTTTTGCACCTTATTTCAAGCACAGAAACGTGTTGTATCTCTGCTCCATGTTGTCTAAAGTATGTCCTTCCAGGACTTTTCTATGGGATTTCCAGAGATCTATCAGTGCTCTCAGCTCTTCAAGGTGGGCAAATCTCAGGAAAATTCTCCCACCAACATCAATATATTTTAATCCAAATACATCTTTGCCTGCAACAGCCAGCTTGTACAGTGAACATAATTCAGTGAACCCGACTCCACATGTTGGGTAACTGAATATATGGTATGAATACAGTAAACAAATAAATTGCATCACATTACAGTATCAGTGCTGTGCTGTTAACAAATGAATAAAGCTCATGTTTGTGCGCTGCCTATTGATTGTGTATATGGGGACCTAGTTGGCTTCTCTTTTCTCTCAGTAACGTAATAAGGAAATGTTTGTAAGGAGTACTTTGCCAGTGATTAGGTCTCAAGAGTCTCAGAAGGTCTCTAGTGTTTCAGACCATTCAGGTGTGGTACCTTTCCTGTTTCATCTGTTTCTAGTTTGGGATATGAAGGATTTGGTTTGTTTAGCTGACTGTTTACATCATACTACTGAATCAAAATTATACATATGGAAAACTGGCTTTGAAATGGAAAAAGCAGGAAATTAGCTGTCTTTCTGTCCATTTTCCACTAAAAAGAATGGGTAAAACTAAATCTTGTGGTCCAGTCCTGCAAGGTGACTTTCAATATCCCATGACATCAAGCTGTGAAAGGCTTACAGAAAGGGACAAGTTCCTTGCCTGGTGACTTAGCTAGTGTAGTTGTGTGTGCCTCTTCGTTGTCTTTGCAAAGTTCATCAGGGCTTTAACAAGGAGTTATAGTTTCTCATGTTTCATTGTTTCAGTGTGCCGCAGGCAATACTTTAATCACTGAAGTGGCTGGATGAGGTGGATGAATAGAGAAAAAAAATAAATTCTTTGCAATCTTTATGTAACTTTTCAAACCAGAACTGTTTGTACTCTTTGCTGCTGTCTGATTCACTGACCTGCTGGATTACATGTTGTATTTTTAGAAAAGAAGGGACACAATAGGCAAAAAATCCATGGGGTCCTCTATGCAGGCTTCAGATTTTTCCAGGACACAAGTTATATGCCATCTTGCTTTGCTCCCACATTTCTGAAATGAGTTTCACGTGACACTCACACAAGTGGTCCTCTAAACTGTGCCAAAATTCCTATAAACAAAATACCTCACGCAGTTTTGTAAACAGTTCTCTTAAAGCATTTATATTTTGTTCTTTCTAGAGTTTAATTTCCTTAGCAAAGTTTAGTCAAATCTGCATAGCAACTGGCAACAACTCCATATGCACCTTATACCATTTCTTTGCTGCTGTCAAGCTTTTCTGATCTATTTACAACCATTTGTTGGGGATATACTGCTCTGGGCAATCTGTGTTTTGGAACACCAATATTCCATACAATCCTCCTCATTCTTTGCCTTTTTACTGCCCTCTGGTATGCAGTTTTTCTATTTGTGCTACCTTTTTAGTGGATAAGGTGAATTAGTATTTAGCAAAAACAAGTCATGAAATTAATACACTTACATTGGTATTTAATTTATATTTAATTCTTTTTTTCCTTTATGTAAATAGGCATGTAAATAGGCAAAGCTTTCAGCAATTTGGGTTAGCAGGTAACCACGGTTAGGTATTATTTGCCAATGAAAGTTCAGGGTGGGGTTAGTTTATTTTTAAATAAACTAAAATCTGGTCTATAAAATCTGATAGCTACTATTTTCATTAACTATCAGTGGTAAAATTATTACAGGATTAATGACTGAATGAAGCCCTTGTGAATCCTGAAAAATTATAGCTGTGCTGCATAAGAAGTAGCTGATGATTTCAAGAGTTGCATATGTTTTATTGCAGGGAAGAGTAGATGGTAACGTTACTGCTACTTTTTTTCCTACAGCTGGGCAGTTTTGTATCAGTTATTCTGCTCCACAGCTTCTTTTTGGTACAAAATCTGCAATTTAGGATGGTATGGTTCATTGCTTTCTTTACCCCCTATGCTTACTTCCAATACATTTAAACCTAATAAATTCCGTGTAGCCCTCCATATAAATTTTAGCAAGGAGCAAGGAGCATTAAAAATGCTATACGTTCTCCTCCGTCCTTTTCTCCTGAATGTCCGTTGCAATCATGGAGGATTAAAGCGGAAGTGTCAGCAACTCAATGTGGAACAGGTGTTGTCTTAGTGGTGCATGACAGCTTTTGTGTTTGGTGTATGGGAAATATTAAATATAACTTCATGTTCATCAGATACATTCATCAACCATGGTGTTCTCTCCATTTAGGATATCAGATACTTGGTTCACTGCATTACTTGCTCTCAAATGAGAATGCTGACTATCTATTTGCTACCTTTTGATTTTAGTCCAGTTTCCCAACTAAAAGTTAGTTAATAATAACCACAGTCCCTGTCAGTCTTGACGTTACATCCAACGACCTTGCTTAAATTTGAAGTGTGAATGTTGGAAATTAAGTTCCATCCCCCAATAAATTAACATGTGGCATTCAAAAATAGAGCTCTGTTGTCAGGAAAAGACACATTCAAAGCTGAAATTGGAACAAACTGAAATCACACAACCATCACTGCAGCAATTAGCACCTCGTATTTTCAAAGGTAGCTAGTATCTCTGAGTATTGCATTTATTTAGTGGATCCTGTTTAAGATCTCTTTAAAAGATTTCATCTTCTGTGGCTCAATGCCAGGCAATTTAGAAGAAACTTGCAATTGAAAATCCTAGCTCCACAAGTTACCTAACTGGCATGACTGCACGTATCATTTGCTGCATACAATATCTTTATTCTTTTGCATTTATATTCTTTATATATATTCCATTGATACATCTCAGAATGACAGAAAGAAAAATGTCTGCTAAATTTCCTTTTGCTCCTCTAGTAGAAGGTTAGTCAGAACTATCTAAAATATGGGAAAAGGAGGCTGAAAATCAGCTCCAGCTTCTGACATGAAAATCCAGACATTGTAAAATCTGTCATATCTCCTGGATGAAAACACATTATAGATGTGAGGTATAACGCACACTGTATGAGGAACTTTTGAAATATCAAAGACTGACAATTAATTTCTTTGTGAAGCCTGGAATAAGCTGTGCTAAAAACAGGCAGAAAACTGTTTTCAACTGTTTGGAACTACTTAGATACAAGACAGCTAGAAAAATACTGGAGTTCTGTTTCTGATTGAGCAGAGGCAGAGACTTAGAACTACGAAACAAATACAAATTTGATACTGAATAAGCTTCCGGTATGAGCAATTCCATCTGGTTAAGTAATAATTTAGCATATCTCTCCAAATAACCACAGCAAGACTTCCTAAACATCGCTACGTTTGTGATTTTGTGGTCAATTACTAGGTTTATTTGACAACGGGTTGGGATGAGGACTCAATGCACCTTCAAACAAATATTTTTTGAAATAGTTTAACCAGTTTGGATTTCATGAACTTGAAAGTTCTTTCCTGTGTGTAGAGATCAAAAGTAAGCAATGTTCACACAGTCAGACATCAGCTGGAAGGAAGTGTACAGTATTAGGGAATAAACAGCATGGAGGAAGCCAACAATTTATGGCTTTCAGGATTAAATTTTATTGTCTTTTTAATACTAAATGCAAATGTTGTGATCATTTACCTGACTAGGACCTACCTGAATGTTTAGCTCTTTTTATAGATCTCCTCAAATCTAGATATGGTGATATCTTGAGGCAGTAAATTCCACTTAATTAACATACAATGTGCAATAAGTTTTTTCCTACACACATTGACTTCTACTATATGTGTCTTTGGCTCTGAATTATAAAAAAAAATGATTCTCAGTGAAAAATTTACCATCCTAATAACAGTTATTATATCTCCTGTGTCTGTTCTTATTTATCTCATCCTAAAACTGTACAGTCTCTATTCCTTTAGCGCCTCCTCACAGGGAGTCATTCTAGCCCTCTAACCATTTTCCATACACATCTCTGACTTCTCTCTTTCTACTATAAAATGTGTATCATTGCAAAGCTGTTAGAACCAGGTCCCAACTTCACAATTCACTTATACATGAAATTTAGTGTTTATTTATAAGTTTAGCCGTTCTCTTTAGCCAGCTATGCTGTACCAGATGTAAACTCTGGGCTTCATAGTTTATTCAGAACTAGAGAGTACCAGAAAACAATAGGAACCTGAGACTATAATCTGACAGGTATGTTCCCCTTCATTAGATGGCTGAGACGTAGGAGTAGTGTCACAGTGTGCCCTTCCATGGGTGTTGTTTATCCTCCATGCTGAGCTTTGTGTGTATCCCCCTCTCTCCTGTTTCTATAAATAGATTCATTTGAATACAAGGAAATCAGCTGCCTAGCAGCTCCCTGTCAGCCTTTCTGAGGACTTTGTCCCAAGATAGCTTAAATGGCAGCCTGCAAAATCTAGGTAGAGTCACTCTAAGTAGAGAGTCTTCATAGGCTCTGATAACATAAGACATGGTCACAGAAGTCTTCCCACTTGGACTGTTTGCTCAAGTAAATCGTATTTATATGAGTATGGCTTGCCAGGTCAGAATGATGCACTGAGAGTGACATGGTATTACCTCAGCTGATGTAGCTTGCTTTGTTCTTAGTTTTTTTATTCAACTTTTTTTTTTGAAGGTCTGTACCTGGAAAAGTGCTTTAAGCGCTAGGAGAGTAGGCCTAGCACCATCAATATTAAAGGAAGCCCTGGCAAAGACCAAAGTTGGGAGCGGTACTGCAAGGAGACATTTAGGAGCTATTATCTTAAGTGCGTAATGGCAGTACCACCATTTCTGCCTAGGAGTTTCAGTAACCAGCCCTCAGGTTCTTTAGCTTGACACTTCTTATCCTGCGTCTAGGAAGTTAAGAAATACCACCCAGATGAAGCATTTCTCAAGAAAATTAATTCTTACATTAAGAGATGCACCACATAGATTTTTTTTGCTGTTCTGGTCTAGGAGGAAGCACATATAAATTATGAATCAAAAAGCGATATTGGCTCTAGCCCAAGGGAATCTCATAAGGCAATAGGGAGAAGGAAGGTTAAATTAAAAAGTTTAGGCATTTATTAAAAATCAGCCCTCACATTCATTTGATTGACTGGAAGCAGGAACTTGTAAAGGTCAGACACTGCAGATGAGTCATTCTTTATGGTCCAGCTGATATAAACTGACAAGCCTTTTCACACCTGTAGGGAAATGTTTCTTAATAAAAAGAGAAATTTCTAAATTAATTTACAATCAGGAGATGCCTTGTTTTTCCTGTGTCCCTGCTCATCTTAAAGCCAGAGAAACTTCATGTAAGCTATATTATCTTGTTGCTGTCAGCATGGGTGTTTTCTTTGGTTTCAAAATATATAAAAGTGTAGTCCTTCATATTTTCCTCTGTTCCTTCTTTTTTTTACTTGTTTCCCTTTCCTATACTTAAGCACTTGCTTTGTTTAGAGCTGGATAGATAATACTAGACAAGAAACGTCTTGTTGTAATTCATTTTAGTAGACATTCCATTATTGTTGAAAAACCGCTCTAAATTCCTTTTAAAAGAAACCAGCAAAACACAAACTTATCTTAAAATAAATCTGAAAACCAGAAAAAAAAAAGAAAAGACAAAGCTTAAAGAATGGTCATGTCCCAAAGATGGGATTATGAAAACTTCTAAGAGTTCATGGGAGTTTTTGTTCTTTTTTGTTGCTGCTTTTTTTAATGTTTGCTAGATACGAAAGATTGACAAGAAAGAATTCTTGATTATTGTTCCTCATTCAGAGGCACTGAAGAGTTAATTCAGGTAACCTAATTTGAATCACCCCTTTGAAGTTAGTATTGCTTTAATGAAAATAGTTAAATAAAACCAGAGGGTCTGGTGTAAAGCTGACACTTCAGCATTGCTGTGTAAAGGTGTTAGTCAAGATACCTTCTTGTCTTTGAGTTGTTACTTCCCTCAACCTTGTGGTGAGGATATGCTGAGCATATCTGATCTTAAGACTCATTACTGAAATGAAATATTCAAAGTAGTTGCTTTCCCTATGTTTTTTAGGATATAATAAAATTATTTGATCAAATGTTTTGTAGTCTGCACTCTGAATGTTTGAATTTGTAATGGAGACTCTGCCATGTCTAAGGTTTGTGGCAAATCAGTTTGTGTTTTCAAAAAATGGTATGTTTCTGTTTTGCAGAAACCACCTTTTTTTTTTTCTGGAGCTGAGAAGGATAGGTGCTACCTTGCCTTTTGCACTGCAGTCAAATAACAGTCTCTTTTTCAGGTGGGAGGAAAAAAGAGTTATGCGATATTCCCTCTGATAGAATAAAACAAGGTTTTTCTGACACTGTATCGGAATTCTCTCTTACTGGTATAGCTGGATGTTTACCTCAGAGGAGAGGATCTACATAAAGTGTAGGTCACCGCATATCAGAGCTTTTTTTGGGAGAGAAACGTCTCATTGTCCAAGGTGAATAAACTATGCGTAATTCCTATACATTTTGGATAATGCCCTGCATACAGTAAGCATATAGAATGATCTTCCCATCAGTGAAGTTCCTCATGAAGGACTTAAATTGCACCTTATCCACACAAGTCTTGAAGTGTTAGGGAATTTACAGAAAACTAGAATTATTGTTATCTCAGCATCTACCTGGAACTACCCAGAAATTAAAGACAGGTAAAGCTATTGTGGTTTCTAAATAAAATAATGGAATGTCCCAAACAGATTTTGATTAAGAAGACTTAGAAGATGCAAACAGATTATTCAACTCAAGGAGAAGAGTTTATCTAGATGTGATAAAGCTGATAGAAAAATCTAGCATTTCCTAAGAGCAGGTGGCCTGGGGATAGGAAGCATACTAAAAACTGTTATTATTGGTGTGGTGTCACTCTGTTACTCAAGCAGTGAGGCAAGACCTGTGGTACTCAGTGGCCTCACATGTGACTAGTACTGTACCTACTGAAGAAAAGGTTGTGGGATGGGGCGGGGGGGGAAGACAGAAATCTACGTCAATTTTGATAAGGTAGCTATGGTCTGAGGACTTTGAATTGCACTAGTTTTATGTTGCTCTGCTGGCTTGAATAGAGCTATTTTATAACATAAAGATCACCTCGCTGTATGTGCTTATTGGAAAGAGTGAACTTGCTGTGTTTTTACATAGAAGTTACTTTGCTAATCATAATGTTTACAAAACTATCATTCCAAGGCTGAAAAATAGTTTTCTAAAATAATTAATCATTACTTCAGTTACCTGAAAATGAAACATTTAGCATGAGCCTTAAAAATAAGCTACTTTGTTTTTTGTTTTTTCTCTTTTTAGATGTTGAAGAATTTGGGGAAGAGAACTAAAGCGGAGTTAAATGGTCTACTGCTATTGTCAATTGATGACATTATTTGGCTGCTGTTTCTACTGTTTCTACAGAGTTAGTATTAGGACCTTTTCAGATTCTTAATAATTAAACTCTGTCTTCTTGAAACTCAGCCTTATCTAAAAGTAAGTCAAGCCACTTACAAACTTTTTGATCTGCAAGTGAGCAAATTATAGCTTAATTGCTGACATATGATCACTGTGTGTATCCCTTTAAATTGCATGCAGAATTCACAGGGAATACTGTCTGAGTCATGGACAAAACTTAAAACAAAGACTACAAACAGATAAGCCAAAACTTTAAGCTAAGAAAGCCTCTCCTAGGATTTGACAACACAAGTTGCATGTTACCATCATGTGCAGACCAGTCACAACAGTGAACAAAGCCACTGCAACATTTGTTGTACCGATGTCAGCCACATGAGCTTCTTCTTTGTCTCTGATTTCTGTGGATACAGGTGTAAGAAGACCAAAGCTACCAAGTTTGAGAACACCGATTTATCTTCTGAGCCAGTAAAGGACTGTGTCTGATCGTATTATGTCCCTCATCATAGGGGAGGGTACTCAACAGTGACAGAAAAGGCTTCACTATTATTACTGCAACACCACAGAGCAAGATGCTAAAAAATTAGAAAAGATCCTTTCCAGCAGTTACCATAGTACAGGCAGGTTTGTGAAAGAAGTGAGAAGTGAGAAAAAAAGCTGCACTTTCTGCTCCTAGTCCAGGTTCCCCTGGAATAGGGAAATTTACTCCCTTGGGATTTACACTCCAACGAGAATAATAATACACAACAATGGCAATGTTGCACTCTCATTGTGTTTTGGGAACTGGAAGCTGTGGGGGTTCCCATGAAATTAAGGAAACAAAGCCTCTTTTTCCTC
>KZ506395.1:90523-109419 GCA_002844005.1 Limosa lapponica baueri
TCTGTCGTCCTGGGTGGTCAATCTGGTCAAAACCACGACACTCTGAAATAAGTTTTCCACATCAACATGACAACATTTTATTTAGAGAAAAAAAACCCCAGGTCTCAACCATATAAAAAGATGTTTTTTTTCTTTTTGTACTGAAATGGCTTTACCATCACACTTTTATCACAGATTACAATGTTGTGTAAAATTAGGAAAAATGAGAAAGAATGGAACAAAGCAAGTATTTCAGTCAATCCGAAGAATTTACGTCTTGACGTTATTCTTCATATATTTGCTTTGGTCCAGTTCAGAATGAAAGCAAATTCCTATGGAGAATTCTCTACTTGAAATTAGCCCATATGTATGATGACTTAATGGTAATACCAGAACTTCAGAAAGGTGCATACATATTTAATGACATTCAGGACAATACAATATTGTTTTAGGACATACTTTCTAAAAGTTCATATTAACACTTTTGAGGTGCCATTTTTTTATAACTATGTAAAAGAGTTGGCTGAAAACAAGAAGTTCTGGCATTCATATGTGAATAATATGGTGGTTTTTTTAAGTAGACTGGGAATTTGTGAATTGAGAATTTCACATATAGCAATCAGTATTTGGGTAGGTAGATATCTCTGTTGTAATTTTTAACTGAAAATTTCCACATTACAGATTTTCTTTTTCTGACTTGTTTGTTTTAGCTGGACCAGCACAAAGCATGGCCATTAAAGGATTGAGTGCCTGAATGATTATTCTGGCACTATGCTCATACTCTCTGATTTATTTTTTTTATTCCACTTAGAAAATTTTAATTTAATAGTAAAAAAATATTCCATAAGGCAGTGAATAAGACACAGCTGATCTATGTTTTCAAGTAGATCACTGCAGACGCTTAGTAGTTGTACAAACATTTCTGCAGATTACTGAACTACCTACTGAACTCTTCACATGAGCCTCACATTTCCCAGAATTTTTTTGTATTTGATGGTCCTGTCTGAATTTCAAAGAGTATCTAGTGCTTTCTTTCTTCACATTTTTTTTTCTTCTAGTATAGAGGCATTTACTTTGCTTTAAGAAAAGCAAACGGGCAAAGGTTCGTTTTGTCAAGGTGGCTCTGAACACCTGGATGTCTGGTAGGCAAGCCCAGGTCTCTGTGTTGCATGGTTTCTCATGCCGTGTTTAATTATTGTCTGCTAAGGTTGAATGTGTGATGTCTTGTAGGAAGTTGTCTATTTAGCACATACAGAAGTCACAAAGGTATATACTTCAACAAAATCTACGTATCAGTCTCTGGTAGGATTTTCTGTCAGCGCCAAAAATTGTGTGTTTACTACGGTAACTTATTAAATTGAAACTACGTATGTGACTGACAGGGCAACATTCGTGTTGCCATCAGAGTTTTATACCGGCTTGCTTTTTGGTTTTGTGGTTGGGTGGGATTTTTCGTTTGTTTGTTGTTTTAGTTCCCTCCCCCCTCTCCCTCCAGGTTCATATTAATTTATGTATGAGAACTTAAATCTCTGGTACCTGAGGTCTCTTGTAAATCTACCTCCTCCATGCATGCTCCAGGTATCTTTTTCCCATACTCTCTTACTTCATTTCTGTTTCTCTCTTTCTGTGAACTCATGGAGCTGATGTATCAAACTGATGCTGTCCTGATGGTTTCCATAGTCAAGCTTAATCTCCTTACAGTTGTCTGTATCATATCAGGATTTGATTGGCAGCAGCAAGGGTTGGATTCAAATCTTAAACTGTTATAAGGAAAAAGAGGCGTCACTGAAATCTGGGGAAATTGTAATAATCTTTCTGGGGCTCCACAAGATAATTTTTTACCACTTTAATATATGAATCAAATTTCTAACAAGCAATGTTTTTACAGAAGGGAGGAAAGGAAAACTCTAAAGTAGATAAACAGTTATTCCTAAAGTGTAAAAAATAACAATATCACTACTTCCTGTGTAGGCAGCTGCTAGATCATCTGATTGCATGCTCTCTCCTGCTGTTTCAGACTGTCAGTCTTGCTGGGTAGCAAAGTCTGATTTCAGTTGTGTTTAGCCTATTGGATGGAACTATTTTCTCTTGGCTGCAATTCATTCCTCATTGTCCTTGCTCCTTCCAGTAACTTCACCAGCTGTGCTAACAAATGTTATTATCTCAACTCTTACACTTTATTACATTTAGAAATACAATGCTGAGAATGGAACACTGGTGAATCTTAACTCCTTCTCCTTCTTTGCACATGGATCTCTTGCAATGCAGAAACCTCCATCTTTTCCACCAGTTTTTGGCCCCTCCCAAAGTTCCAGTCTTTACACTCAGATGCTACTTGCCAAATCCAAGTGTGACCACTCGTTCCAGGAAGATTGAATGGGCTTAGCTTTTTGTATAATCATAAAATCCCTCTACTGTATAACATAACGGCAGCCTTCATGCACCTATTTAATTATAACAGTAATACACACATAAACCAACTGCTTTACGCCAGATCATTTGTCCTTTCTATTTCTCTCTCTGAACTGCTCCCCTTTCCTTGGGCTTGGGTCAGAGTTTCAGCACATGAATAGAAAACAAATTCTTCTGGAAGAGATGTGCAATTCATCCTTCAAGAGCCAGAGATATATGTTTTCCTCCAGCCCAAGTGTAAAGATTGATCAAATCTTGTGCTGCATCTGCCTGGTTTCATTAGTGTGAAGAGATTAGTCAAGGACACAAGAGTTTTAGCATAAATTTCATTAACTGGTTGAGACGTCAGCAGTATATGGAAAGCTCTTTTCACATGGAAAGAGTGTTTGCAACCCTGAGTCTCAGGTGACCCACAAGAAGCTCCTTCTGAAAATATTCACTTTCTTTCCTTCTATGGAGAGCAAAGGTATATATGCACCCTGTGTGGAAGCAAAAAATCGTGTTGCTGGGAGGAAAAAAAGCCATCCCAAGTAGTGCAGAGAAGACAAGGATAAAAGGGAGAAAGTAGTGGAAAGGTACTAGGAATCAGCTTGGAAAGAAACACTTAAGTATGAAAAATTTGCCTTTTTTAATTGTAAGGAGCCTGTAAGATTGCTTTGGCTGAGGAAAATTAGAGGGAAAAGGAACACTATAATTCTGAGGTCTTTGAGGGGGGATGGGGATCCTTGTGCATTCAAGCTGGCTAAATATAGCTAAGACAATGTTTTCCCTCGTATGATGAAAGTAACTTCTTGGTTATTGGGTACTTCACATACAAGTAGGAGAGAGGAAAAACATGCACAGTAACAGGAAAGGGCAGAGTTCCCAGTTCTTGTTCTTTTTCATACAGCTAAATTTATGATCTACTGATCTCACATGAATGTATGAGAACTTAATAGACCCTAGAAGGAAAATGACTCTAACCCTTTCTGCTGCTGCTGCTGCTTCAAAGAACAATCTTCCCTGCTTGGTCTTACTCTAGCCTATAAGCTCAGAAGCACGCAAACAAGAATGAAAGATAACAAGAATGACAGCTTAGTTTTATTTTTAAGTCACATCTTCTAAGGTTTTGCATGTGATAGTTTAAAACTTGGGGTCAGCAATACTGCAAAAGCTTTTATAAAGCACAGAATGGCTGTTGTCACATATGAATCTCTCTTTAAAAGAAGCCTCTTTTTATAGCTGGTGAAATCTCTTTAGGTGAGATGCTTTCAAGGGAAAGTGATAAAGCCTTTTTAATACAGAAGTAGAAAGGTTCATTGTATAGCAGTGGATGGACAATCAGGCAGTCAGACTTCAAATACACTGCAAATGTTTTATGGAGGTGACAGAATGCTCAGTGGAAAAGGAGGTAAGACTAACTTTTCAAGACTTAAGGATACACTTTTGTTGCACGTTAAGCCCCATCTGACTTATTTCCATATTATAAAGACCTTAAAGCAGGCCATGAACACCCAGAGTGGCAAAGCCACTGTCTCCCTCCTTGTGGGGTCAGCATGGTGGGACCAGCCTCACTGAGGTTTATATGTAATAAGAGCTGACCAGCATCTGAGGCAAGGTGTGTGCCTGTATGTGTCCTGCTTTTCAGCTAGCAGGTACAATAAGGCAACACTGGCAGCACCAATACGTTCTTAAGTTAAAGGTCTTAAGGCATTTTATGGTGTTAATATAACAAGAAAAATTCTCTGAAGGAAGGAACTGGGGAAATAGAAACCATGGGTTAAGAAATGCTTCCCAAGTGAACCTGTGAGAGACCCAAGGCAGAAAAGCAGCCAGTCACGGCACAAGGCTCATGCAAGTGTTGCTCTTGCCTGCAGTCTGCAGTCTGCTCCAGAGGGTGTGAGACCACCCAAAACCAGGGCATCTCACAGTCAGCGAGTTCTGCAGGGCTGTTGGGAAGCTTGCAGGGACAAGTGTTTGTGGGAAGCAAATGAAATGGAGTGAGGCAGGTGAGCAATAGGAAGGAGGCCTGGAATGAAAAGATAAGTGGGAAGTACTGGGGATCAAACTGCAAGGAGAAGATAGGAAGGAAGGGAAAAAGAAAAGCTATGCTAAGTGGAACTGTGTGGTTTGGAAAGGCAAGAAATCGGGGTGGGCAGGAGCATTGCTGTTGATCTTGCTCTTCAGTTCTTTCCCAGGTTGTCAGGTCGCTTTCTCTATGTCCCTTCTTAAACAAATGCCAGTTCATCCCTTTGTGTTCTCTCCACACCTCCCCAGATTATCCTTCCTTTTGCCTCCAGTTGATGGGCTTCTTTGGTTCCTAACTCTTAGCCTGTGTAGGAAGCTGAAAAACTGTGTAGGAAAAACTGAGTTTTCTCGTTTTTTTCTGTGTTCCAGGAATGTGTTTGTCACCATCTTTACTGAACATGTTTCCTTGCATGGGAACTAATTCCACACCCAGAGGTATATTATTTAGGAAGTCATGTTACCTGTGGACAAGGTAAAGGACTCAGTTTCAACACAACTATCAGTCCTTGTTCTGAAAAGGAGGAAAGAATAGCATTACCTGTGTGAAGAAGTCTCAGCTGACACTATCAATTGACTTTGTACAGCAGAGTGTAAAATCTCAGACTCACATGGCATTGCCAACTGAAAATTTCTTTCCTTCCTCAAAAAATGAGGATGAGACACTAATAACACTCACAGGCTTTGGAAGGAAGTGGCTTTGTGTCAAACTCTGGAGGATTTAAATGTTAGAAGTTGTTCGTAATGTCCAAATAATGGGATTGAACTAATGTTTGTCCAGTGCTTTGTTCTCTTTGAACAAAAGCTATCGTAGAAGTCCTTTGCAGTAGGCTGTTTGATTCCAGGCACCTCAGCAAGATGTGTAGCATTCCTGAAATAAGTGTATGATAAAGTATTATTCTGTAATATCTTTCCAAATAGCAGGCTGAGAACTACTTCTGTGGGTAACTGAGCAGAACATTAGCTTTTTTAAGATTAAAATACAGGCCAAAAATTATTGTTCATTCTGTATAAAAAGTGTTATTCATACACCCTTGGACAAAAAAGAGCAATAAGCAAAACAAAGTGAACTGGAAACACATTGTTTTCCCTTATTGCTTCTCGGGCTGCGCCTGACAAAGGGAGCGTTAAACAGCAAACAAAAGGCTCTGTTGTGTACTTCTCTTTCCATTTGCCTGGCTCCCTCCAAACTTCTGGGAATTAAAGCACCGCAGTTGTGGTTCCCGTCTTTAAATCAAAATGAGGAAAGACCCAAGACAGGGTGAACTCTGCTGGTTTCAGTTTGATAACATTTCCTGAACAGACTGGCCCGTTTTCTTAGTTGTGCATTTCCACTAGGATTGCGTGAACCTAGTAATATTACAAGAGTTGTCTTGAGCTGAGAAAACCTTTGTTTCCCAGAAGGGATCCTTAAAAAGGGTGTGGTGTCTTTTTCTTATTGTTTCCATATGTGTCCACAGAGGCTGACTTATTAGGTGGGTTAGGAATGAAATAATAATCTACAAGAGTCATCGATATGTCAGTTCCACTGCAGACCAGTGAGCATGTAATCTGACCAGATACATATCCAAAAAGTCTAGCTCTGCATAGTACCTAATCACTTCACAAAACCTACAGGCTTGAGGTTGGATGAGGTTTCATCAGGAGAGTATAGCATGGCCAGAGTGATCATAAAGTAGAAAAAATTAAATAAGAGAGGGAGAGTAAAGAAAAGGCACTTGAAAGTACAAATAGATTCTTTGTTTAAATTACTGCTTTCAGATGACACTGAAAAAAAAATAAGTGCACATTTTTCATGTCTCCTGTCACTTCCATGGGAGCCCAATTTTTTCCCCAAAGAAGTCCCTTCAGTACTGTGCAAGCTTTCCTTGATTGCATTGTTTTGTTTTGTCTTTTTACTTGCTTTAAAAGATGGCTTTCAGCCTTCTGTAATGACAGTTGTGATACCAGCTCTATAGGCACCTTCACTAGCTGTTTTATACTCTGCTTGCAAAAAGTTTTGCAATCAGTGGATTAGGGAAAAATAAAGAACATAAATGGCACAGTGAATAATAACGTCAGAGACTTGAAGTCCTAATCACCCATAGATATGGCTCAAAGCTGCTGACTGTTGCTGGCAAAGCTGAGTGTTGCCACCACAAAGGTCAGGATGACCTAAATTACTGAATGAGCAAAATTAGGTGTTGTAGTAATGGCAGCGTGCTACTTCATCAGAGATTACTATCCCTGGGTAGCTCTGATTATTGAAATTGATCACCCAGCCTCAGTGAAGAGGGTCATGGTGCTGATGCATGAGAGCCAGCATCCGCTTGGCAGCTTTCTGCAGCCTTACCAAGACACGTCATTACCTCTGAGATATCCTGGATGGCCTGGGGAACAGAAAGCAGCTGAGCTCTGGCTTCCTGCTGCTGGGGCAGTCCCATGCCTGCATGGGGATTATACAGGCTACTTAGGAAAGAGAAAGTGAGAAGATGAGGAGGGGGAGTTGCCCTTCATGTGAGAGAGCAACTGTGCCTGGCAGTGGATGATGAGTCAATTGAGAGCTTATTGGTAAGGAAGAAAGAGCAGACCAGTACAGGTGACATTGTACTGTGCGTCTGCTATGGGCTGCCTGACCAGGGAGAGCAAGTGGGTGAGGTGTCCTACAGACAGCTAGAAGCAGCTTCACATGCCTCTTTCATTGGTGACTTCAAACACCCCAGTATCTGTCGGAGAGGCAACACAGAAGGCCATAAGGAATCTAGGAGGTCCTGGAGAGCATTGATGGCAAGTTCCTGACCCAAGTGAAAGAGGGATGTCAAAGACAACAAGAAGGGCTTCTATAAGTACATAGAAAAATATGGGCCCACTGCTGAATGAGGCCCATGAGAGCGTACCCTCACCAAGTTTGCTGATGACACAAAACTGGGAAAAGTGGCTGATACACCAGAGGGTCACGCTGCCACCTAGAGAGACCTTGACAGACTGCAGAAATGGGCTGACAAGAACCTCATGAAGGTGAGCAAAAAGAAATGCAAAGTCCCATGCTAAGAGGGGAACCCCATGCACTGCTATATGCTGGAGGCCACCCAGCTAGAAGGCAGCTTAGCAGAATAGGCCCTAGAGGTCTTGGTGGACACCATGTTGACTATGAGCTAGCAATGTGCCCTTGCCACAAAGAAGGCTACTGGTATCCTGGGCTGCATTAAACAAAGAATTGCCAGCATGTTGAGGGAGGTGGTGCTTCCCCTCTCCTCATCAAAGGTGAGGCCACACCTGGAGCACAGTTCTGGAGTCCCAAGTACAAAAGAGACATAGACATACTGGAGAGAATCCAGCAAAGGGCCATGAAGATGGTTAAGGAAGTGGAACATCTCTCATATGAGGAAAGGCTGAGACAGATGGGACTGTTAAGCCTGGAGAAAAGAAGACTCGGGGGAAATCTCATCGATGTATACAAATACCTGAGGGGAGGGTGCAAAAAAGACAGAACCAGACTCTTTTCACAGATGGTCAGTGACAGGGCAAGAGGCAATGAGCACAAACTGAAACACAGGAGATTCCCTCTGAACATCAGGAAGCACTTTTTTTGTTGTGATGGTGACCAAGCACTGTCACAGGTTCCCAGAGAGGTGACAGAGTCTCCCTCCCTGGAGATACTAAAAAAGCACCTGGACATGGTCCTAGGCAACTGGGTCTCTGTGTACCTGGTTCATCAGGAGTATTTGGATGGATGACCTCTGAGGTCCCTTCCAACCTCGGTCATACTGTAATTCTGTGTACTCAACTTCTATGCAGTAGTAGGATACTTAATATGAAAAATGAGAAGTTTGTTACATCTGAGGGGAAAAAAAGATTCTCTACAACGTGACTAAAGGCAGTGTTCTGCTTGTGGAAACACAAAAGCATGAAACGGTGTTTCTGTAGAATTCTAGCTCAATATTGCAGGCTGCTGCTGTTAAGTGGGTGAAATAAAATGGAAAAATATTATTAACAGGGATAAAATCCATTAACGCCTCTACAGTCCAATTAATATTATGAGTGCTCAGTTGATTGCTTTTGAGGTAAATTAGTTGATTCTTTAACAAAGAAAACAAAAGAAAGATGACACAAAACTGGGAGGGGTGGCTGACACACCAGAAGGCTGTGCTGCCATACAGCGAGACCTGGACAGGCTGGAGAGCTGGGCAGAGAGGAACCTGATGAAATTCAACAAGGGCAAGTGTAGGGTGCTGCACCTGGGGAGGAATAACCCCCTGCACCAGGACAGATTGGGGCTGACCTGCTGGAGAGCACCTCTGAGGAGAAAGACCTGGGAGTCCTGGTGGACAACAGGATGGCCATGAGCCAGCAATGTGCCCTTGTGGTCAAGAAGGCCAATGGCATCCTGGGGTGCCTCAAGAAGAGTGTGACCAGCAGGTCAAGGGAGGTCATCCTCCCCCTCTGCTCTGCCCTGGGGAGGCCCCATCTGGAGCACTGGGTCCAGTTCTGGGCTCCCCAGTTCAAGAACAACAGAGAACTGCTGGAGAGGGTACAGAAAAGGCCTACAAAGACAATTAGGGGCTTGGAGCATCTCTCTTACAAAGAAAGGCTGAAGGACTTGAGTCTTTTTGTCTAGAGAAGACTGAGGGGGGACCTTGAGGGAGGGTGTCAAGAGGATGGGGCCAGTCTTTTCTCAGTGGTTCCCAGGGACAGGACAAGAAGTAACGGGCACAAACTTGAACATAAGGATTTCCATCTAAACATGAGGAGGAACTTCTTTCCTGTGAGAGTGGCAGAGCCCTGGAAGAGGCTGCCCAGGGAGGTGGTGGAGTCTCCGTCTCTGGAGACATTCAAAACCAACCTGGACACATTCCTGTGGGACCTGCTCTGGGTGGACCTGCTTTGGCAGGGGGGTTGGACTAGATGGTCTCCAGAGGTCCCTTCCAACCCCATATCATCACTCTGTGATTGTGTGATCAGCTTTTATTAAATGAGGAAAGTGAGCAACTTCAGGAAAAAAAGGCACAAACACTTCAGAATTAATTGCAGCTAGCCATCAAGATGGAAATGAAGCTAGAATGAATCTCTCTGACAAGCTATTATAAATCAGAAGAGGCAAAGGAGATTGAATGATGAATCAGAAAGAATCATGCTATAGAAATTAATCAGTTTTCAATAAACCTGAGAGAATGAGGTAAAAGTTTTAAAATGAAGACAACAAGATAGCTCAGAGGTATATTTTTCATGTTTCCCTCTTCACTAAACTGTTGAGGTACAATGTCTATGGTTCTGCCCTATGCTGTTGAGTGATCCTGTAATCTAGTAGGAAAATGTTTCATCAAAAAATATTTTGATGTTAATGAAACATGCAAATGACAGGTATTAGACTTATAGGCTCCGAAATCTAACTGCAGTTCACTGAGTTGGAGGTTTAGGTATTTTATTTATTAGGTATATATTTAAGTATTAATTTGTGCTCAGTAAGGTAGAAGCAGTACAGAGCCGTCCTGACATGGAATCAGCCTGAGTTTTGCTTTGAGCCTCTGGGGTTATTCAGAAAAAACCCAGGTAAGAAGTAGAGATATGTTGTGTGAAGGAGAACCAGATCGTTGACTAAGTCTCTCTAGCCTTAGTGGGTCTGTTTTCTGTAGATATATCTAGGAGACAATGAACAAAAGGTCACTCAGCCCAGAGATACATTCTTATTAGAAAAGAACTGGATACTTTTCATTAAGTGGCTTGATGCAAGCAATTGCACTGAATTATTGAACAGGAAATAAAATATTTTGGTCCTTGTTATGGAGGTGACTTGGTGGTATGACATGGTGGTGACAGTTCCTTTCAGCTATTAAATGCATTAATCTATGATATTTATAGCAATGTGTTCTTAAAAATCAATTATTTTTAAATGATTGGGTTTCAAGCAGAAAATATCACTTGAGCTCAGCTGCTGTGTAAGTTGGTTTAAATCAGCTGGCAGTTTTCCCTGAGCAAAAACTTATGGTCTTTGAAGGGTCACAAAATAATGAGTGAGGCTGTCCTGGTGGGTATTTTGAGGCTCTGACATATCCCTCTGTGCATCTGTGTGTATGTTTTGCTCAAGATCATGCTGTCAAGGCCCTGGGAAAAAGCCAGTTAGACTGTTGCAAAAGTCACAACTTCTCATCTGAACTTTTCAGTATTTCACTGTTCTTGGTATTTTATATTGCAATTTCTGATGGTAGCTGAGGAGCTCCACTTCAAGAAGATGCTCAGCAATTGGGAAAGAGACCCTCCTGAGTATACTGGGGGCTTGCTGCAAAGGATGTGCTTTCTGGTTTTCTGTGGTGAAAGTTTGACCCTTAAGTTTTTAAAGAAGGCAAAAAGCCAGGGTGTCTAGTTCCCATATTTTTCTTTTGCTTTTAATTTGCAGACAGATTTTTTTTTTTTTTTTTTTTTTTTTTTGGCTTTTTTTTTCCCCACAGATCTGCCTGTGGTTGTAGGATTTATGGTGTTAATTCCTTTTTTTAGCCATGGCACATATTTTAGAAGAAAAGCCCGAAATTAATTTTAAAATGATGGACAACACAGAACAGACCATGGTAGATTGCTCTCCTAGTTAATTACACTCTTGGCAAAAATGAATAAAAATCCTGAACTTGTCAAGCTTCCAGCCACATGGCTTTTTTCAGTACTTGGCTGCAGCGCTTCACACTGTTGAATTTATGCTCCCTTTGCTGGGATTTAGGCTGATCTTACCATTCCTCAATATGCTCTGCTTGTTCACTCAGAGGCAGGTTTCCTTAACCTGTAAGCATTCTTGTCTCTCTTCAGATCCACTTTCAGTTAATCAACATGATTTTGCAGTACTAATTAATTCTTTTTTTAGAGGTAATAAAGGGATCAGAAGCTCTCTGTCCCTACTCACTATTTTCCCCGTGTGTATCAAATACCACATTTTGCTTTTTATAACATTACCACACTGGGAACTTCAGATAATCAATAGTCATAGCCTCAAAATATCTTTTCTGATTTACTGCTTCTATTCAATTAATTGCTGCTAACATAGAGTCCTTCTTTTAAGTACAAATTTCCTTTGTTATTCCTATGCATATATAACTTTTCATGTAGCCTTTTTCTAAAAAAACCCAACTTTTTGCTCACTGGAATCCACTAGGAACAGGTAACTGGATCACAGATTGTCCACACACTTATCTAGATGAGATTTTCTATTTTTTTACATCCCTTATATATTATCATATTACTTTCCTCCAGGCCTCTTGAGTTTCCTTGATGATCAAGATGTACTGAAAATCAACTACAGTAATGCAGAGAACTCATTAGCATTTTTAAGCTCTTAGATGCAAGGTACTTGGACTTGTTAATTGAAGAAAGACTACTTTAAGTAGTCATGTAAAATCAGGAACTGTTGGAATAGAAGTATTTCAATGTCATTGTATGCTATGACGGGATCACAGAAGACTAATTTCATGTACTCCTCCACCTGGTCTTTAATGTAATTCTTAATTCCACCACTTCAATTCAGTAATGCACCAATAATTCCTCAGTTTTTCTGAATATACTCAGAAAAACCTAAGTTTCTTAACTAGCAGGGTCTACTTCTCACTTGCAGGCTGTTTGTGTAACTATCCGAATTATTCCAAATAGTTATCTATCATTATTCATATTTTAATCTTTGAACTCTCTCTGCTGATTGTTATGGTTCTGAGCTGTTCCCTGCTTTGTGTGGCCAGCCCTTTTAAAGCCTGAAACATGTTTAAATACACATTCACATATACAGTTCATATATACTACTTTGGACTTTATTCTGTTTGCAATAATAAATCAGAGCAAGTTGTTAAAATACAGGAATGTATAATTTGTGGAGTCAGATTAAACCAGTTTGTCACATAGTTAATCCCATGCATCTGACCATTTTTCAAAGTAAACCTAACCACTGACTACCTTCTCCATGAATCACTTAAGCATGAACTTGTCTGGGTACTGACACAGCTTTAAAATTTCAAGCAAGTGAAGTTAATGGTACAACTGACATTTTAAAATGTACTTGAAGAATCTCACTGAACAAGGGCTCAAGACAGCTGTGCGGTGGCATGCAAAGAAGCATGCTTCCTGACCAATGCTGAAACAGAGCTTGCCAAAACGAAAGAAAAAAAACCCCAGTGAGGAAAACTGGGAACATGCCGTGTCTGGCAGGAATAATCAGGGCTACCCTTACATGAAAAGACGTAGTAACGACAGAGAGCAAATTTACTGGTAACATACAGATCTTCATTGGGTGAAGATAGTGTACGATGGTCTATCAGCACCATGAGGTGATATGAGGCATTTTGTTTTTAAAATCTTTCACCGTATGGAATCATTCTATGCAAAGGTGAAGAGAGAAAATGTCAAATTGATATCCCAGCTTGGGTGGCAAAACTTCTTGCTATATTTCCAGGAGTGAGGGAGCTGAGTTTTCTCCAAACTTTTAAACACATTTCAACAGATTTATTTGACTCCTATGATGACTTCCTACAGCCTTTGTATTTAGAGTGGCAATGATTGTTGAGGTTTGTTTTTGTTATCCATGTAACAAGAAGTTGTGCTGAAAGTCTTTGAGGAAAGTTGTGTTGCTTATACTGTGACAAATCCTATTTCAATTAATTCTGAGTGCATTTCGGTTATCTGCCAAAATTATCAGCTCAGACTTCACGGTCTGCTCAACGCTAGTGGGAGTCATGCTGACACTGTTTCCTGATGTCATTTCATGTCTAACGGAGGTTTCATTTAGACTGTAAATGTTGACCTGAGACAGGGCTGGGTAAAGCTTTTTTTTTTTCCATTTGGAACTGCTGATCTGTTGAACTCAATTTCCTGTAGGAAAAGGTTAGTTTCAACAATGATTTGTTTAATGTTCAAATACAGGAAAAGACCATGTAGATAACTTTAAACTGAAGTTTCATTTTAAACATTCTAATTGATTTTTAATGTTTATTTTTGCAAAATACAAACACATCAAAACAATTAGATATTTCACCATTAGGAAAAGAGGAAAAGAGATATTTCACCATTAGGATTTCTGCTGAGATTTTGGTTTCCCATTCTCAATCAGGACAGGAAGATTTTCACATTCCTGTGGGACAGAAAAACAGTTTTTCTTCCCCCATTCTAGTCTTATGCAAACATAGAAGATTGGAGATTGTTTGATGAAGCATACTAAAAGGAATGATTTTATATTGTCATAGCAATGATTAAGTGGAGATATAAAAACTAGGATAGTAGGAAGGATATTTATATACTAGGATAGTAAGAAGGGTAAAAACACAAATAAATGACTGAAGGTACTTGGAGGACTTGTCATTTAATAGCAGTGGAATGGCATTAATAAACTAAAAAATTAGTTTGATCATCTAGTGTTTCTTACGGTGAGATTTATTAACTTCTTTAACAGTTTCACATGAAGTCTCTTGTCTGTCAGATTGTAAATGACCAAAGACAATGATGACATTGCTCAATCTGTTGACTACATTTTCCTAGCTCTTTCTCAGCTGCTTTCGTCTTTCTGATCACTCTTGAAATGCACCTGACCTCTCACGGCTGCTAGGATGTTCTTTTCAAATTTAGTATGTTTCGTTTCACACTTATGGATTGGTGCATTATGCGTTGCCTTGCTGACATTGCAGTAACCCGATGTACTTGGAAAATCTTCAGAGACTTTATAAATTGCTGATTCTGATGTATCTGTTGAACGGTTAAGAAATTTTATTAAGGAAATGAACAGAGATGATAGATAGTTGGCATTTCCAACTAAAACTACTTTCTTTTGGAAAATGCATTTAATTGGCCTGAAACTGTTAGCAGAAATGTGCTAACTAGTTCACTTGAAAAAAAGCTCTCCTGTTGGAATGGTCAGTGAGGATGTGGAAAACAGAGGTCCTCTGCTCTCTGAATCGGGTAGAGGGAGACTGAGACGCAATCTTTTACAGCTCCAGGGAATGCTTCAGCCACCTGAATGGTGCTTATTCATTTCAGATTTCTGAAAAAGATGGTATATATGTATAGACAGACATATTCACCAACTCTCTTCACAAGTGAATGCGGAGACCAGAACTCAAATCTGTGTGCCGTGTGAAGTCATCATTTTCAACGGCACTGCCTGAAAGTACCAGGGCATCAGATATTCTGGCAAGTACAGCGCAGAAAAGTGAAAATGAATGTGCAAAATAAGCTGCTGACCTCTGAGGGACAAGGGAAAGATCTGGTTATTCTAAGAGAGCAAACCTGCCAAAACTACTGAGATCAAAAGCAATAAAAGCAACAAATCCCAGGAGGAACAACTGATATTATTAGTCAAACTGTTTTATAAAGTCTTTAGGACATAAAGCTTCTTAGCAGAGCTCAGCAGTTTGGACATTTTAAGGGAAGTTTTTGTGTCTGATCTCAAACTTGTGAGCCACTTTGAACTCATTTGAGCTTTGGATTAGGCATCTTTTCGTAACAATTTTAGCAGAAAAAATTGTCAGATTTTAGATAGCAATTATATTTCTTAGATTGTTAGGTTACAGATAGAAAAATAACACTGCATCTGATTTACAGTAACTTCATGGCATGAGTCTCTAACAAATGACCTGTTCAAACTTCTTCAGCGTGTCACAGTGAAGGTGAAAAGCAAGAACAATATCATGACATGACAAACATAGAAACTCTTTTGTCATTGTCCAAGACTCAGTTTTAAAAGGAAAATACAGAATAAATAGCAGACTTTGGATTTTTAGACAGAATTTGAACTGGAAGAGCAGAAAGTCCTGTCAGTATTCATGCTGGCAATTATTTTGGAGTGGTCCACAAGACCTAACATTCCTTCCACACCCCTTCTAAAATACACAACGTTAAACGTGTTTCACATAGAGCTGCTTCAAATCAGGCCATCTTATGAGGAAAAATGAAAGGTTGTCTTCTTGTGCTTTGTGCTGGACTACTTGGGCCTTATTTTAAAAATTTGCATGAGGTCCAGAACAGGCATATTCTAAATGCTATCCTATCTATTCCTAGACTCAGCTGAAAATTATACATTTTCAAGTTAGGATTTTTCCCTACGCTGACTTTTTTGGCATTACTGAAGTGCCCCAGATTTTAATCAGTTCACTCCTAATGCGCATAGCTATGAAGAGAAGAAGAATCAGGTACAGAAGGGTTTCACAGTGATCAGCTCACCCTTGCTATGGCAATTATTATCAGACAAATCACAATAAATGACAATTTATTCCTATTATGTACTTTATAAAACATACACAAAATATAAAATTAAAATTTATAAGGTTGAAATAAACACTATTTTAAAATATTTTTTAAAATTTTATTTTAAATATTAAAAGCACAAAAATGTTTTCTTCCCACACCTCAATGACTTACCTTGCACATGCCCTGGGGTACGCACACCCCACTTCAAAGACTACTGGTCTAATGCCCAGGTCGTGTGAGTGTCCTTTGTTCCCTTTTCCTCTTCCCAGAGGAAATAAAGGACTTTTTTTCTCCTCTTTTTTCTCTAATTTACTAATTTACAGAATTTAACTAATCTGAATTAATGATCCATTTTCTGGTGCTGAAAGTCTGCATCATTTCTTGATTATACTGAGAAATAATAATAACTGAATAAATATGTTAAAAGTGGAATGAAATGTTGTTATTAAATTGAAGTGGAAAAACCATAGCTGTGAGAAAACTATCAGGACCCTGAGGCCCTGACCAGCCTCACCTGTGACCCCCACCCACACCCTGTCACCATGGGCCCTGGAGCCTCATTTCGGGTCATATGTGGACCCTTGGGCCTTACCGAAGCTCTTTGTTAAATTAGTTTTTCTTGTGAAAAGGATGAAAGTACTTTCTAGCTTAATTAGAATCATAAAATTATCTAGGTTGGAAGGGACCTTTAAGATCATCTAGTCCAACCATCAATCTAACTCTGATAAAAAACCATCGCTAAACCATGTCACTAATAGAATCATAGAATGGTTAGAGTTGGAAGGGACCTTAAAGATCATCAAGTTCTAACCCCCCTGCCCTGGGCAGGAACACCTCCCACTAAGCTATGTCAACCCATCTTTAAAATACCTCCAGGGATGGTGTCTCAACCACTTCCCTGGGCAGCCCATTCCAATGCTTTCAGTGTAAATATTTTTCCTAATATCTAATCTGAACCTGCCCTGGTGCAACTTGAGGCCATTTCCTCTTGTCCCATCGCCTGTTCCTTGGGAGAAGAGACCGACCCCCCCTGGCTACCCCCTCCTTTCAGGGAGTTGGAGAGAGCGAGAAGGTCTCCCCTCAGCCTCCTTTTCTCCAGGCTGAACACCCCCAGCTCCCTCAGCCTCTCCTCACAAGACTTCTTCTCCAGACCCCTCACCAGCTCCGTTGCCCTTCTCTGGACCCGCTCCAGCCCCTCAATGTCTTTTTTGTGGGAAGGGGCCCAAAACTGGACACAGCCCTCGAGGTGGGGCCTCACCAGTGCCCAGTCCAGGGGGACGGTCACCTCCCGAGTCCTACTCCCCACGCTGCTCCTGACACAGGCCAGGATGCTGTTGGCCTTCTTGGCCACCTGGGCACACTGCTGGCTCATGTTCAGCCGACAGTGGACCAACACCCCCAGGTCCTTTTCTGCCAGGCAGCTCCAGGCACACTGCCCCCAGCCTGTAGCGCTGCAGGGGGTTGGTGTGACCCAAGGGCAGGACCCGGCACTTGGCCTTGTTGAACCTCATCCTGTTGGCCTCAGCCCATCCAGCCAGCCTGTCCAGATCCCTCTATGGAGCCTTCCTACCCTCCAGCAGGTCGACACTCCCACCCAACTTGGTGTCGTCTGTGAACTCACTGAGGGTGCACTCCATCCCCTCGTCCAGATCATTGATAAAGATGTTAAAGAGAACCAGCCCCAGTACCGAGCCCTGGGGGACACCACTCGTGACCGGCCGCCAACTGGATTTAACTCCATTCCCCACCACTCTCTGGGCCTGGCCTCCAGGCAGTTTTAAACCCAGCGGAGAGTCCTCCCGTCCAAGCCACGCGCAGCCAGTTTCTCAAGGAGATTACTGTGGGAGACTGTCTCAAAGGCCTTGCTAAAGTCCAGGTAAACAACATCCACAGCCTTTCCCTCACCCACCAAGTGGGTCACTGTCATAGAAGGAGATCAGGTTTGTCAAGCAGGACCTGCCTCTCATGAACCCGTGCTGGCTGGGCCTGATCGCCAGGGTGTCCTTCATGTGCCACATAATGGCACTCAGGATGGTCTGTTCCATGACCTTCCTGGGCACCGAGGTCAGGCTGACAGGCCTGGAGTTCCCTGGATCATCCTTCCGACCCTTCTTGTGGATGGGCATCACATTTGCTAGACGCCAGTCAGCTGGGACCACCCCAGTTTGCCAGGACTACTGGTAAATGATGGGTAGTGGCTCTGCAAGCACTTCCACCAGCTCCCTCAGTACCCTCGGGTGGATCCCATCTGGCCCCATAGACTTGTTTATATCCAGGTGTTGGAGCATGTCCCTCACCACCTCCCTTTGGATTACGGGGGCTTCATTCTGCTCCCCGTCCCTATCTGCTAGCTCTGGGTACTCAGGGAACAACCTACTCTATTACTAAAGACTGAGGCAAAGAAGGCATTAAGTACATCAGCCTCCTCATCCTTTGTCACTATGTTACCTCCCACATCCAATAGAGAATGGAGATTCTCCCGAGTCCTCCTCTTGTTACTAATGTATTTATAGAAATGCTTTTTATTGTTTTTAACTTCCAAGGCCAGGTTAAGTTCTACTTGGGAATTGATGATTTATGTCATCCATTCCAACCTTCCCTCAAAGAGAGTAATACTTTTTCTGGAAAATATGAAGTCTTTCATCTCTTGGATAATTATAATGTGGGACAGCAGGCACTATCTCATTTTGTACTGTATTCTCTCATGGTTATAAAATAAGATCTATTCAACAGATTCAGCAGCATTGCCAGTACGTGGCTATATTCAGCCTAAGCATCAAATAGACTGAACAGTAAGACAGGACCTACATAACACCAAAGAAAAGATGCTGTGGAACATTATGTAAAAATGTTAGGTAATTTCCTAAAATCTTCCTTGGCTTCCTGAATGACTGGGAAATAAGACAAAGAAGCAGTTATTTATTTTCCTTCAATTGTCCTGCTTTGATTTTCGCAGATGAACTAGGTGGCCACTAGCAGCTTCTGTGCAAGAGATTTTTCTGCCACAGAATCACAGAATGATATGGGGTTGGAAGGGACCTCTGGAGACCATCTAGTCCAACCCCCTTGCCAAAGCAGGTCCACCCAGAGCAGGTTGCACAGGAACTTGTCCAGGTCGGTTTTGAATGTCTCTAGAGACGGAGAATCCATCACCTCTCTGGGCAGCCTCTTCCAGGGCTCTGCCACCCTCAAAGGAAAGAAGTTCCTCCTCATGTTTAGATGGAAATCCTTATGTTCAACTTTGTGCCCATTTCCTCTTGTCCTGTCCCTGGGCACCACTGAAAAAAGACTGGCCCCATCCTCCTGACACCCACCCT
>KZ506395.1:116481-143349 GCA_002844005.1 Limosa lapponica baueri
ATGGACCTGTTTCTGCTAACTGGTGACGTGTTTGATGGGGGCGTTAAAACCAGGGGGATGGGTGATAGGACTCAGAAAAGTCTCATATTTAAAGCAGTTCAGGAAGTCTGTCCCCAGTTTCCAGCAAGCAATAACCTAGCCACTTTCACTGCGCTCTTTCGAACAATCACTGGGTGATAACTCTTTATCCTCCCCATTTGACATTTCTGGTCTTCAGAAGTGCTGAGCCCTCACACCTGCCAGTTCCACACAAGCGCTCCTCTATAAGTATCAGTACTGTGTGGCATTCAGAGTGGCCTGATCTGTCTTAATACTTCAGCTTTCTCTCCGCGACCTATGTGTAAAGTGGAGTGGATGAACCCTGGCATTGGACAAAGCATTTGATTTGCTGGAGGGCTCTCACAGCAAAGACAGCAAAGAAATTATTAGGATGTGCAGTTCTTGGCTTCATTTCCACATATTAACACCGTGATGATTTCAAACCCCCATTCTCTCCCAGATTCTTACATCTCTTCCTCTAATTACTCCTTACTGTCCAGGCAGAGTCTCTTGCTCTTATCACCAGTGGCCACTGCTCTGTTTTTTGATCTTCTTAGCTTCTCTGTCTCCAACTTTCATGTCTGTTGTTCCTGTTCTGTGCTTTTTTTTTTTTAACTTTTAAACTCTCCCATGTCTTCCTGAGGTCCTCCAGCCTCCTCTGATAGTCCTCAGCTCTGTCCATGAGTAACCTTGACAGCATGGAGAAGCAGTTCCATCACGTCAGGAGGTCCCCAACAACTGGAAAAAGCATTTGCAAGGGAAATACTACTCAGACCTCAAAGCTCAGTCCAGCTGCAGATTAAGTTGTTGTGTTGAAGAGCAGATATTCTATGTGACTGCTACAGAAGCACCAGAAGCAGAACATTGCCCAAAGGTATATCTCTGCACTTGCAAACTGGTATTTCTCAGACAGGTATACTTTAGCCAAGCTAGACAGATGCTTAACAACTACAGCAGGATGACAGCTTTACTGTCAAAGTTCAAGTTCCCACTCCAAATCACTTAGGCACTAGAAATTCTTAGAGTGATTATCCTTTTTCACATGGCAAAACAGGGCTTGTTTTAGTCCAACCTCAATTTCAGAAACAAATGAGCAATTGAGCTGAATTCCTATCATCCCGGTGTCAGAAGAAGGTAATCTGAGGCAGAGGGCTGCCATGGAACACTTCAGATAAAACACATGCAGTACACCCACTTACAGGTGAAACATAACGTGAAATGTCTGTCACAGTGCAGACCTGAAGATGACATGCACTATGGACCTGGGGCCAGCATGAGTCACAGTCAGCACAGTATGAACACCAGTGCATGGCCACAGGGAGACCCTTGGTTCAGGCAGTGGTATGGGTGTTTCACGTGGAGCAGAGCTAAGCTGAGCAGCTGCAACCTGCTGGGTCTGGCATTTTGAACAAGGAGCGCAGGACCACGTGCACTCCAGAAGCACAGAGGAGGGAGATGCTTTTCATCCCGTCTTCCCTGCACCAGCAGCTGCTCCTCACACAGTAAGTTCGGGCCTCGCAGTGTTTAGTACCTTGGCAGCTCAGCACTGGATGCACACAGCTGCTTGGTGTCCCCACGCCATGCTATGCTCTCTATGAGGGCTTGCTAGCTCAAATCTGGTGCTTCACTGAAGCTAGCAGGACTTTCCAGAGCCAGCTTTCCAAAGCACAGTCACTGAACAGGTCCTCTGGATACAACTGTTGGCAACTGTGCCTTAAGTAAGTCCTGTTGGATCTAAATTAATTGCCTTCTGTGCCTTGCAAGTACCTCTGCTTCATAGTGGCAGTGTCATCACCCTCTCCTGTCCTTTTGGTAGTACCAAAATTAACCAAGTTTTTCTACTGTACAGAAATACCTAATATTTTTCCCTCCTCTATACCTCAACACTATGAATAATCAAATGTAGATTCTAAATCAAAGCAAAAGAATTAAAATGCCATGCAATACCATCTAAGAAATCCTCTTTATGTTCAACAGCTTTTTCTGATTATGTACAGTCATTGAGCTTTTTTTCCCAGTCGCAGTATCACTTCAGTTCCAAATCTTCTATGAGGTAAAATGACAGTTGTATTTTTCCTCAGCTTTAACTCCGTCATTAGGTGGATTTCAAAAATGCTTAGAGTTCATCCTAACTTATTACACCATTCTTCATATTACAAACAGCATGGCATTATTTCTCCCATCAGCAACATTAATTTCTTCCTGATATAAGCAAAAGACATTTCCTGCAGATTAGTGAGACTATGGTATCCATTAGCCTCAAGTCTGGATAAATGCAGCTTTTGATTAAAAAGATAGATGAAGACTGCAAAAATAAAACAATGTGAAGCAGGCTGAAAGCAGAGATAGCAATGATTAGTAAGCAATATGGACTGTCATGAATAAACAGTTAGTATTTGGTTCAATCCTCTTATCCATCTATCATAAACAGTCCAACTCTAAAGTAGATCAGTTCAGCTTTTAAATAGAGTGTATGGCAAAGAGGTGTAATAGTCAGAATCTGAAAGACTGAAATGACTGGCAGCCGCAGCTTCTTTTTCAAAATTCAGAGCAAATGAAAAATTCCTTCAAGTATGTGAAGCTCCATATTAAAAAAACCCCACTTTATTCTGTCTATCACATCTTCCTGGTACAGACTTTGAGAAACGGGTACCACCAACGGAAGGAGGTAAAAATAAAGCCTTTTTGAGAACTAGTGGAAGACACTTGTACACTTGGTGAAAGAAACAGATATAGATATAAATAAAACTACTGGGGAAATGGAGAGAAATTGGGAAGCAACAGCCTAAATTCCTGAATCCTAAAAGCAAGCAGGCATGTAATTTTTCTGTCCAGTTCTTCACAGGTAGGCCTACACACATCGTGCAGAGACTCAAATGTGGTAAGAGAAAAAGAGAAAAGCAACAGAGAAAAAAAGGAAGACTAGTACCAAAGATACCTCTTTCACTGCACAGATGTTCCCAAATAATATCTGTGGTTTGGATCTGTATCAGTCCCGATCTAGGGATTTATGCTGCAATGAGTAAAAGTTCAGAGTCAAGTCAGCCTAGAAAGCCAAAGCTTTTTTTTGCTTTACAACCAAAACTTTAAAATAATGAATTTCATGTGATCTTCAGCAAAGTGGGCCCAAGTTAATTGAAACATTTGTGAAGCCTAACAACCTGTATAACAAACATTGTTAAATTGGTTAGGAAACCTGAAAGCAGGCAAGTCTTGCACGATTTGTTAGTAAAAGTTTGGCCTAATCTCAAATACTACATCATGGTTCATATAGCAGCAGTGACAGTAAGAGGCATAAAACATCAGGGTTTTACTGTTTGTGGGGCTCTCCAGTACTCCTTAGAGTTTCCCCATTTTTAGAAAGAAACTCAAACTTAATAGAAAAAGTTCTGCTCTTTCCCTGATCTTCAACCACATCTTTTTATCTCCCCAGTTTCAGCAGAACATAAGGTATTTACTCCTGGAAATCTCACAAGACATTCTTATCTCTTCAGATTGCTAGACCAGCCTAAAAATTTTGGCAATTTAGACCATTTCAAGAAGCATCCTTATCAAAACTGAATTGACAGCTGACAGTTCCTATAGGTTAGTATTCATTAATTTGTTTTCCCAGATTTTTTCTTGCCGTTGAATCTGGGGAGTCAGTCATGTTTCAGGTACTACTTCAAGGTGAAGCTTAAAAGCTACCACTAGATCCAGTTGTTCAAAATTGTGCTGCCTGTAAAGTGTACCTTTGCATGTGCAAGATAAATGGAGGTGTCGTGGTGCGGGCCCAGACGGCAACAAAGAACCACGTGGCAGCTGCTCGCACAGATCGGAGCCCCCACCGCCACCGCGGCCGGAGGGGAAAATGGGAAGAAAAAGGCAAAACTCGTGGGTTGAGACAAAGACAATTTAACAGAACAGCAAAGGGGGCAAGAAACAACAACAACAACAACAACACCACCAACAGAGGAATATACAATCACGAGTACGATACCGCCACTGGCCGACCGGACCCGGGACGCCCCCCGACCGCTCCGCTCCCCCCGGGGCACTTCCTGTCCCTCCCCTTCCCTGGCTGGCTCAGGCTGCCCCCTGGGCATGGCTCACTTGGGATGGGATACCTGTATCCCTGCTAGGTCCTGGGGAGAATTAACCCTCTCCCCGCCAGACCCAGGACAGTAGGTGATTCATACAGAAATACTGGCAGGAGTAATTTTGAAAATTAATTTGTTACTGTGGTTTCTGTACCAGACCTTGAGAATTTCTCATGGTGTTGGTTAGTGACTTCTGAGGATGCTGTAAGGTAGTGAGCTGTAGTGCTGTAGGATAAAAAATAAGATGTAAAATGTAACAGGGGCTATATGAAAGACAGATGTTCATGGACAAAAATAGACTTTCCATTGATATTAATATTTTCCTTAGAGTTAATTGTGAGTTTTATTCAGTTTTTGACTTTTGAATAAGTGTTTTTTTAATTGAAAAACATAGTGTCTTTCCAGTGTTTAAACAGTTCTTTCAAGAAACACCTCAATTCTATTTGAAGGATGGCTATTCTGTAGTGATTAGTTGTGGCATTTATGTCTGTAAGTTGTAAAAAACTGATTACAGTGCAATATAGTGCTGAACTGCTTTATGTATGAAATGTGTAATTATTTATTTTATCCTGGTGTTGTAATAAAATTGTCTTTCAAGTTTTTTGACTACCCATCGGCCTTACTGAAAACATTAGAAACCGTAGTCCATTTTCAGATAATTTGATAGACAAGTAGCAGCTCTAAAAGTAAGCACCATGAAGAACTGGTAGCTGGATGTAGGTCGAAGACACAAAATAGTGCCTGAAGGATATCAAAGTGACCCTGTTCCCTCTGACCAGGCAAGCAGTATGTTGGTGTTGTCACATTAATATTTTGGAGATGTAGGGAATAGTAGATAGAAGTTTGAAGATAAGGTTGGAAATGAAAGTAACTGTGAGGCTGAGGGAGAAAAACCTTTGTGATAGAAAACATGGCAAGGGGAATTAGGCTGTGACAATGTGGAAGTAGGGATACAGAACAGTAGCCTAGGTATCGTTAGGTATGTGGTAGTACCGGTCCTTTAAGTTTTAGTGGTTTGGAGAGCAATGAAGAAGGATCTGCCTGAGACATAGCAAAATATCCCTATACCAACTCAGACTGAAATCCAAAATGCCTTTGAGTGAAATTGTCTTGCTCAAGATACCTTTGGTCTTGAGAGACAGGAGTTAGACACCCAGTGAGTGTAATTCGTAAGTGTAAAATCAGGGAAATACCCCCCTTTAGTAGCACTCTGGAACAAACATGCTACCTGAGAGAAGTAGGTATCATTTTTTTTATAGAATGAACTGATACACAACTCTAATGCCAGTTTACACTAATATTTCATACTAAATAAGAAACCACTATAGTATTCTTTTTGTAATAAGATAAATCTTTCTGAAGCTACTCTATGCAATGCTATAAAATTGTAGAGGTATGTATTTCTGATACTAAAAGAGTGGTTTAAAGAAAATAATTATCTATTAAATTCTATAGGAGTTTTAAAAGTGATCCTGATATACAAAAATCAAGAAGATTGTTTCACCTGTCTCCATAAAATGTAGTAGATCAAACAAATCATTGCCCTTTTAGAATATAAATATTTTTATACATATATTGCTGTCCTAAAGACATTGCTTCTTTCTTCAGATATTTTTGGTTAGCACTCCTTTATCAGCAAGGGATGACTGCAGGTAAGGAGAGTCTCCAGACTGATGACACCAAGGAGGGGAAGGAGAAAACAAGAAAATAGATGATACTTTAGATTATTCTATGCCGTAGTATATGTGAGCTCCGATTACCCAGATAAACACATTAGGAAGTAGTGTTTATATCATAATTATGGTCAGAAAGTTCCCCAGTCTTTATCTGTTACATGTATTTGTGTCTGGACTCATTATTTGTCTGAGATCTTACACCCTCTCAGAGTCTTCAGCACCACCACAGTGGCAGAGCATCCCATACCATGCACAGAGAACTGCAGCAAACTGAAACCAAGCCACTTCCTCAAGGTTTTCACAAAGATTAGCTCCCCAAGTCTCAAACTAAGTGCTTGAATCAGGAAATGATGCTCTTCATCTATTTGCTTCAGTTAAGTCCCAAAGTTAAGTGGAATGATTTTAAGCCACTGTGAAAATTCTTCATTTTAACATGTGTCTAAAAAATCAGCAAATGGGAAAGAGGGAGCAGCCAACCCCATTCTAACCTCATCTGTGGTAGCTAGACCCTGCCTTTGACTTACATCGCTCCATATTCCCTGATCATTGGGTCTCACTGCATTACACTGTGTGGATAAGTGAGGTTCTGGAGAGAGCAGTGGAAGGTTTTCTGGCTGTCACCATCAATAAGGAGGTTAGAACTTCAAATATTTGCTGATCAGATGTTGCATGCTGGCTGGAGTTTGCTTGAGTTTAATTACTATAAACCGTTAGCAAATTTTAGGATTTGCCAATCCTAAAAATTGGCAAAACTTCACATAAAAAGAGGAAACATCCTGAGCAAAAGGGCAATTTATACTTTATAGACATTAAAACTGAATAAATGCTAATAAGCCACTGCCAAAGAAGCATGCAAACAGGGTGGTTTGCATTTGAAATCCAATCTGCTACACTTAAAACAGAGGAAACAAGGAAGGGCCTTATGGAAAACCTCTGTTGTGGGCTAATTGTACTTCTAGGTTTTGTAGAGGTCAGGGAGTTGAAGCAGTGCCCTTGGAGCAATTCCATGACATGTAAGGAAGTATTTGCTGTGTATTCCTATTAATCCGACTTTTTTTTTTCTTCTTAGCCATCATCTCTTTGTGATGCAACACCATATCTTTCCCTGCTTCTGTAGCATCAGTCACAAAGTCAGGCCTTCAAATGTCAGCCTTCAAAAACATACTCATTTTCTAACTCCCTTTCTGCCTCCCCAATCTCTCTAATTCTTCAAATAATTCTTCAGTTAATTCTTCAGCTAATTCTTCTAAATTCAAGTAAGTGCCAGGGCAGTTTCTCAGGCCTTGAGAACAGCAGGTGATGCCCTGAAGTTGTTTGTGCATGATGAAAAGGAAAAACCTCATAACATAAAAAACCCCTACAATCATACAGACAGGGAATAGGCAGTCTCTGGATATTATTTGCTTTTGCTCATCAAAATGTGGATTTATTGTTTCTACTTATAAATTTTAGGTGATAGATTTATTATAGAAATGTACCTTCTTGTTACCTAGATTTATTGAGAGCACTTTTTGCTTTAAAGAAATCTCATTGTCTGTGACCTACAAAAGCACGCTGCATACTTCCTATGAAATAAGCGCATCTCAACAGGTATCATATTTTCACATTTGCAACCTGAACGATCTTCATAAATACACATACATATACATGTATGTATTTGATTTTTCAAAAGTGTTCTAAATATGCAGATTTTCCCTAGTTTCATCATAATACCACACTTCTCTGAATTCCTCTACTGGATTTTTCCCCTGGCTTTGATTCCCATAAAATTTTCTACTAAATGCTTGAGTCATCATCACTCAGCTCACAGTGGGTCTGATTATCACTCATGCACAAAGCCATGGCAAAAGTCAAAACAAAATATAACTTTAATCCTTATCTGTTGATAAACAAATGAAAAAACCTGTGTGCTTGTTCCACTGCGCTCCTGGACACAATGACAGTTTCCTGCATGCGCCAAACGCCTTCTCTGTGTGGGGGCTCATGTTATTTGGGGCCTAAGATACGTGCGCGGGTATCTCCTGCACAGGAGCTCCTGCATAAACTGCATCTTCTCCATCAGGGGCTGCTTGCTCTTCCCCAGCTATGCTGTCTGAGCTGGCAGGGGGGCTATGTGGTCAGTTGGCAAAGCGGCAGCAGCAGCGGCGAGGAGGCCTGAGGTGAGCCCGAGGTGGGGGTGCCATGGCGATGCACAGAGGGGTTTCCCAGCTCAGGGGTTTCCCAGCTCATGGATTGGTGGAGCCACCCCCTGCCATCCTTAGGGAAAAAGGAGCAGGTGGAGGCTCCAGGAGAGGCAGAGGATCCCCTGCCCTCTTGTCCCCAGGCAGAAGGAGGGGCACTAGGAGAGGATGGGGGGCAATGGAAGCAGGTACCTGCTCGGGGCAGCAGGAGAGTCCCCTCCAGACCTCCCCCGCCTTCCCAGGTGCCCGTACAGAACAGACACGGGCCTCTGGAGAGAGAGGATGAGGAAACTGAGGATGCTGATAAAGCCCCATCCAGGGAGTTGCCAAAGCAGCCAGCTCCGTGTATTAAGACCGCTTCTGTGAGGAGCAAGAGGAGGGTGATAATTCTAGGTGGTTCCATTCTGAGGGGAACCGAGGGTCCCGTATGCCGGCCGGACTCTTCCCACAGGGAGGTCTGTTGCCTCCCTGGGGCCCGTGTGAGGGATACAACCATGAGGCTTCCTGGCCTGATACGGCCCTCAGGTTATTGCCCCCTTTTGGTCTTACAGGTAGACAGTGATGAGCTAGAGAGAAGTCCGAGGGCAATGAAGAGAGATTTCAAGGCTTTGGGATGACTTGTCAAGGGTTTGGGAGCACAAATTGTGTTCTCCTCTGTCCCTCCAGTTCTGGGGACTGATGAATGGACCAAACTTCTCAGTTTCGACTTGGAAAGCTGTGACAGACACTTTGATGTCTTCTGCCCTTGGCCCTGTTTTAGAGAGACCGTGACAGATACGGATGTTACTTGGTCTCTCTACCCAGTGACTCCTTGCCTTTGGGATAGGGTTACAAACGAGGCAGTGGATTCATACTCACAGATCAAGATCACAGTTTAAGACCAGATCTATTTACTTGGCTGATACCAGGGAGTGTTGGCTTTCACACACTAGGTAGAAGTCACTGAGGCAAATTCATGTGCAGGTTATGGTAACAGTTATCAAATGGAGCAGTCGCCTGCTTTGTAGGGGAAACTGCAAAACTCATATAATTCAAATATACATTTACAAAATATGTGAACGCTATATAAAATACGTGCAGTGATTGTGTAATGGTAAAACAGACTTGCTCCAGAAAGGCTAAATTCAGAACAATCTCACATCTGAGAACACCACGTTGTCCCCAGGTCAGACCAAGTCACAGTAAGAATGGAGGTGAAATGAAGAATGTGTCATTACATTTAAAGCCTGTGCTGTTCTGGATTACATTTGAGTGAACATTACTGATTTAAAAACATTCATTCTCCCTCAGAAATACCAAAATGCAGTGTTCCTACCATGAGGTAATTGAACTATAAATTTTAACTGTATTTTAAAAATACAGTGTTTGAACAGCTGTTTTAAACAATACAACCAATAGGATATCAGGAACAGCTGCTGACCTGGGATATACTGCAAGATGAATAAACAGTTCTCATCATTCTCCTACGACTCTGAATGACCTTTCTCAACAGAGAGACAAAATTGGGTACAGAATACAAATCTTACCAGATTGTTGGCAGGCTGAATACATATAAATAGGCTCATAACGCTGATTTAACTCTCTTATCTATGCTGACTTTGCTCCACAAAAAATCCAGAATAAAAGAATATCAAAGCAGACAAAAATGGGCATACACGAAATAATTGAAAGAGAAGATAGGGTGAATAAATAAATGAAGATGTAGAATAGGAGAATCACATTTCATCTAACAAGTACTAAATTAGGATGGAATTAAGGTCATCATCTCTATAAGAGGTACCATGTCATGATGACAGTGACTTAGGATATACTGTGAAAGCATATTCGTAAGGCCAAATTCTGCTCTTTGCTGGACATTTATTCCTTCAGATCAATGAAATAACATTTGGCCCATAATGAAAAGCCTTTAGACTTCTTTAATAAATTGCAGTACTCAGTAGGACTTTTAATCAATGAAAAGAGAAATGGATTTTATGGCTGGTTTTTGGATGTGGCTATGAATTAAAGTCATGTTGAAATATGTTTCCCTTTCCTTTTATTTTAAGACAGATTTATGCCAAAAGTCTCTTTTTCTTCTCATGAGATTGGTTTATATATTTATTCTTATGACTAGCTTACCAAAAAATGTCGATGGCAGAGTAAGTGGAAATTATACTAGAAATATTACCAATAATGGATTTCTTTAAAGTTGTTTCCCCTACCCTGTCCCCAAACTTTTAATGCTTGAGAGTGAAGAGCATGCTTGGATTGCCAGGAATAAAAGCCCAAGACTTTGGGATGAATTATCTGTATCTCTTTGGTAATTAGAGATGGATGGAAACTACTTGGCTGTGTCACAGTTTTTATTTTTTTACTGTCTTTTCGCAGTGAGCTTAATAGCACCCAGAGAAAAATCATACTTCTTCCTAACTCTCACCACTTGTGCCTGCAGCACTGCTTCTAAAAAGGCTTAACAGCTGGATGAAGTTATTTTCTTGAAGAACGATGAGCTGAAGCCATGCAAGACAATTTTGCAGCCAGAAAGCAGGCTAGGAAGCTGAGATGCTACTCAGTGTAATCCCTTTTGGCTGAAAGGACACCTTGCAATCATTTGTATCAATTGCTTAGGAGTACTTAGGAGCTCCTTGCTTCTTGCACATCCATTTGCCCAAAAAATAACTCCTGTTGTCTGCAGTAGATACAGAGAAACCATCACCACCAGGTGAATGAAGGTCCTGGTTCCACATCAATTTACATTGACTGCAGAGCTTTTGGAATCACTCACTGGCACAAAACAAGGCCATCTCAACCTGATTAGTGACTGCAGCTACTGCCTCTCCTCTGTAATTGCTTTGCAGCTGCACTGAATGGAGCTGAAGGAAGGCCTTGAAAAGGATTGTTAAATAGCAGCAAGTTTAGGGATTTTTTTTTTTTTTTTTTTGGAAGTAATAGGTTCATAATATTTGTGGCAAATTAAGAGGTCTCTGTCTCTCCTGCAACTCTCTGATATTTTGTTCCTGTTCCCTCCTGGAGGTTTTCCACTCTCCTCACTTACAGCACAGCCATGCAAACAGTGTACTCTGTGGGGATGGATCAGCTGAAGGGGTGGAAACCTCTGGCAGGGAAGTGAGAGCAAGTGGCTGATGGAAGAGACAGGATCTGATCTGCTGCTGGGAGAAAAGAAATTTTCTCTGTTAGTGGCACATCTGTTTTATGAAGGTTGCAACCCTCTGCTGAGCTGTGTGCCAAACCCACCAGATGTGTGGTCATAGAGACATTATTGAAGCAATGAGGAGGAGACATTATTGAAGAGCAATGAGAGATAATCCAACAAAATAATATCTGGTTCACATTCTATTTTCCTTTACATTATAAACATACCTGGCAGCCAAGTCAATGTCATCAGCCATACCCTCTGTCATTACTTTAAGGGCAAGCACTTCTACTGCCTGCCCCCAAGGGGCAATACACTTACTTAGGGGTCTGCTAGTAGTGCTGTGGAGGGGTATTGTGCAGCTTGCTTTGTTAGAGGAGGGTGGCAGAGCAGTGTAAAACAAGGGCCTTTTGTTGGTCTTGCTGTTGATACTGTGTGCCTGGACAGGTGAGAATCTCTAGAGGAAGAGGAGGAACACAGGAGCCCGATATCCAGGGTGGTATTAGTTTCTAACATTTTATGTTACTGTTTTTTGCCTGGAAGATCTGAATACCCTGGCTTTGGAAGGTTTATCGTGTTCCCCTGGGCTCTTGGCAAGGTTCATTAAGGGAAGATGACAGATAATTGCAAATCAAGCCTCTGGCTGACCTGCAGTTCTTTCACTCTTGGCTAAATGCTCTTAAATCTGTAGTCATTTTTATGCTTCTAGTAGAATTCAGGAGCAATGTGTAGGATAGTATAAATGAAACTCTTCTTGTTCTTGGTCTTCTTAAGCTTTTCTTGGCTTAACTAATATGGAAGACTGTGTTGGTGTAATCCACAGAAACTTGGTAGGAGGTGGGAAAATTTCAGGTAAAGCAGTGTTGTGCACAGTAATGAGGAAGTGCTTCTTAAAATGGGACCCAGCATGTCCTGGGGAGTAATAGCCAAATTATTATCCATGTTTGTTTCAGTCAGCATTGAGCAGGAGCGGAGATGAGGACAGTTAATAGATGCTTCTTGTGTGACTGAAAACACCTGCTGCAATGAGGCTGCTTCTTAGTTCCCCAAGGGGTTGAATGTGAGTGGGAATGATCAGTGAGAATACCTAATGAAATAAAGAGGTTGGAAGGTGTTAATTGCACCATGTGATATTAATTTGCTACTCCTTTCTGGAAAGCGTTACTACTTGTCTTGCTGTTATCAAAGTTTGGATTTATAAATGTAGTGCAAATATCTTGTGCGTGGTGTGGTGCCAGAAGAAGCTCTATATGTTAGGTCTTTTTCTCTTTGCTCCCCTTATGAATTAAGGCTATCAAATATCTGAGAGATAGGAGTGCAGTATTTTTCAGTATTAGGAAATGTAAAAATATGGCAATTCTGGGAAATATTACAGAGATGGTTGCTCCAGCACAACCTGCAAAAAGGCTGTAAGAATGTAAACTCTTAAATTGTTTGAATTATGAGGTGGCTGGGGAGAATGGCAAAGCATGAGGTAAACAGAGCTGAAGAACAGATGAGTGCCAGGAAAGGTAGAAGCAGCAGGTGATTCGTCCCCTGTGATCAGTGAAAAGTGGGGCTATCCTTTGGATCGCTAACCAGGTGAGCAAGGGGGGAATACAGATGGTGATGTTTGTCATACATCCGAAGTCCTTCTCTGCTAAAACACCTTGTGAAGCCTTAATTTGAAGGCTGGGGTCAAGGGGAAAATTGTTCTTTTTGATAACTGCATGAACCTTCAATGCATCTGGCCTATATTAGAAACAATGGATGAATTGAAGACAGCACAACTCTACCTGACAAATGCAATATTGGAGCTCTGCAGGGAAATTACAGCTGACATGTTTAGCAGTTCTGATTTTAGATTTGTGACTAAACACATGTTGTTAATTTTAGTGTATATGTAGAAAAAAATATAACTTGTTGGCGGGGGGAAAAATATTTTGCTTTAGTTGCCAAGATAGATATATCACAGGCAAGCATTCCTTGATGGTTACAGAGATGTTTACACAGCCTGCAAGCAGCGAGCGTAGACTGGTCTTGTTATGGCATGACGTCAGGCTGAATGAAATATTGTCTCTGTAGGTCTGCTGGTGAGGTTCAAGCAAAAGCTCCTCCTATGCAATGGCTTAAAAGGGGAAAAAAAAAGAAAAAAAAAAAGGAGGAGGTAAAGTTCATGAAGTTTAAGATCGCTGTGACTAAAAAGGAGTCCAAGTGATCCCTACTGCCAGGACCTCACACAAGTTTCAGAGCATTTAATGGCTGGTTCCTGATCAGTGCCATTTCAAAGCAATTTCTGTGGGGCTGCATTTCAGTATATATGTGGAGAGAGACTACGAGAGATCGACTTAGAACGACTGACAAATTGACTCTCATTTTTAAAAGAAGTCATGGATGTATTTTATGAATTCCCTTCTGGCGGCTGAACATGAAAACTTGATGACAATCAAAATCTGTCATATTTTCTTGCTGCAAATAGGATTTGTTTGTTTAATAATTAATTATGTAGTTTGTCCCAAAATGTTAAAATCAGATGGAGGTCTAGGGTTAGATCTTTTTTGGGAATAGGTATTATTACCCAAGATGAACAAAGTAAAATGTAATGTCACCTGTGAAACATACTGTTTAACTATTCTTTTGCTTATGTTTTCCAGCTTGTACACATACTGTATTTCATAGGGGTTTTGTTGTTGTTGTTCTTTTGCAGTTGCTGTGAAGAGTGTAGTTTTCGCTATTATTATTTAGGTTGATTTTCATAACTAGTCTAAAAGTTCAAGAAAGGAGGTAATTTTTCTAACGCTTTGTCAAATACATGCAATGCACTTGCTCTGAAATGCAGACAGCAGTGAAGATTTCTCAGTTCTGAATTCAGCTGATAATTTATTCTTATCACTTTGCTCTTTCATATGTGTTGGCTCTGCTGTGCTGACAAAAGTTAAGAACTAGAGAGGACACAGTTGCAAAAATATTCTAGGAATGTTTATTCCCATGTATAAATGAACTTACATTCATCATTTTATAATTTTTACATCTCTCTAGTTTAAGTGCTTAGGTTTTGTTGAAGTGTCTTCCTGGGAATGAATTCCCAAGCACCAGCCTACACTGCAATAAAGCTTAGTTGTGCACCAGAAACTTCTTGTGTCAGATATGCTTAATTTTTCTTTCATGATAATATCAGATAAGTACCAACTTACACTTAAAGTTTAAATAAGCTAGGGGTCAAAGGCAAGTTCACCACTTCCAACAAATCAGTGAATGTACAGTGGTAGGCTTTAGTATCTATTTTATATGTACTTAAGCATAGTGGCAATGGAGGCCAGTGAGCAAGAGGCTGTGCAGTAAAATGCTATTTTTCTAGTATGTTCTCATAGTATGTAATAATGGCTAGTAATACCAGTGGAGGTACTAACCACTGGTCCTTTGTACTAGTGGGAGGGAGTACAAAGGACCACAAAGATGAGGTAATTGAAAAACTTAAGTTTGTATTTTTCTGTTTACCCAGTTTTGTTCTTTATTTGGTATTTACTGGGACTACAAAGCACATCTGAAATGGCAGCTCAGACATTCTCTGATAACAGAAAAGTAATAAGGTGAAAAAAAACTCTGAATGAAGTTATTGTCTTTCTTCTTTGGGATTCATCCTCGTAGGAGGAGGAGGAGAGGAATAAACGAATGTGGTTTACTTCTAAGACTAAACCAAGAAATTAATATTTGCACTATTCAGAGGTCGACTTCTGAAAAGGCATTTCAAATGCTTAGCACTCAGAGGTAGGGAGGCAGCTTTCTGCTTCTTAGAAGCCCATAAGCAGTGTTTCTGATGATGGACAAATGCAAGAAGAATGCACCTGACACTGATATTTTATTTATCTTTTTTTTAAGAGGGCGTAACTGAACAAAAGTAACCATAAAAATTCCCTAAATATTTTGATTCTCAAATTGTTTGACTAGGGATCCTCCATATGGGCATCTTGCTCTACAAAAGTGCCCAGAGAGAAGGCAGAAGTCTCCCTGACGTTCACCTTACGGAATACAGCAGGGCTTGGATCTGAAATCAGGGACCAGACAGTGTTCACATTGACCTCATTAATGGGCTTTTTTTTATTTTGAAAATACATGTGAGAGGTTAGACCTGAGAAATGGTGCTGTCTTGTTTTCTTTGCAGGTGTGCTAGCTGGGAGATGGGGCTGGTGAGAGACTTTGTGGCCACCAGAAAACAATGCTTCCACTAGGCTTTCTGAGGGCAAGGGATATAGTCTAGTTACAGCTAGGATTGATGCCTTTGCATCTTGGCTTTGAGAAGATCCTTGTAGCTAGTGCACATCATAACCTAAGAAAGGAGGGTCAGTATGTTTGTGTTAGGACTAAGGAGATGCAGAAGCAGCCTGAAGTAAAGATTAAAGCCTTTCAGCTGTTGTTCAGTAACAGATTTTGTCCCTGTAGAATATGTTTGGAGGGAAAAGAGCTACAAAATTCAAAATATCTAGTTCAGATTTTGCTGCTATATAAAAGGAAGTTGATGATAAAGGGTTATCAATAGTAAATAAAAGAATTTTTACTCTAAAATGCTGTGCTTTGAAAAAATTATTGAGGTATTATTGAGGGGGAAATCAGAGAAAAGTTTTTAGTGATGACTGAATGAGCATTAGCAAGATTCTGCAATTTACTTTGCATAATACTTGGAAATGTGGTAAAAAATGAAAAGCACTTTAGCATATTAGGGTGATCATTGGAGCATCACCTGAGGGAATTATAATCTTGAAGCATTTTAGTGAATGCTTTGGAACTGCCATGAAGTGAATTTAATCTGTTTATAAGAAGAGAGACTTGCCCACCATAACATGAAAGATTTACCTTCTTGATTACTTTGCAGAGCTTTGTGAGAGGAACAAATGATTTACCTTCTTGATTACTTTGCAGAGCTTTGTGAGAGGAACAAATGATTTTTTTCTGTTAAATAAAATTATGGGAACAGGACTTGATTCCTGATTTCTGAAGAAGGGAAGCCAGAAATATACATATTCCATGAGGAAACGATGATAGGTAATATTCTGTAGGTAATAAGCAGGACTGATTGAAGATTTCAGAATACCTTGATTTCACTTCTTTGCCAGAAAGCCAAATTGGCTGTGCATAAAAAGAATTCTCTTAGCATTCAATGGTGAGTAGAATGAGCTGTGTATATATCACTGTTCCTGACCTCTTTTAAGTGAATAGGGTGGGCAGAGGACATTTTGGCTGAAACATGTAAAACATGTTTATTGTTATGAGGCATCCATGATGAATGCCATTGCATGGTATTTAAATTTAAACAAAACACGTAGGGTCTAGAATTTTTCCACAGTAAACTTGGACATTCTGGGGCACCTTCTTCAGCTACTTTAATTACAACATGATACTACATTTCATGCTTTAAGAACAAGCAAAGATGTGCAGTGTGAGACATTGGCCATTACAGAGGTTTTAAAGGAAAAAGTCAGTTACATGGACAAAATGGACTTTCAAGCAAAAATAATTATTTTTCCACTGTGAGGAAAGGTTTTCATTACTGTTTTGTCAGCATTGCTGAGCAAGCCAGGTGTCACCAACTTTTTAACTCAGTTTTAAGCACCTGATCTCTGTCAGGACACAGTTGTTCCAGCTGTACTTTGACAGCAGTGGGATCGCAGTCAGGGCCTGGCAAAAGAAGAACAGGTAAGTGTTAACTTCCCTGCTAACTCTTTTTATTCTTTAAGTCTCATCTGCAAAGGAATCAATTTTTCCACTTTCCTTCCTGAAAACAGAGACAGTGTCTGCTTCTCTTCAGCCCACCACCTCCAGTTATGTTGCCAGATGATGACTATCAGATCTGTCACTGAGCCATGATCTATCTCTGGGAAGTCTCATGGCACTTTCTAGTGATCAAATAGTGCAGCAGAAATAGTACTGCTATCCAGGAAACCTTATTCTTTTGTTTTGTTTGGACTCTAACTGTGGGAAGCCATTTACTTTGTACTTGAATTTGGTCACAAGGTACTTGCTTTTTGGTATGTGTTGGTACAGTTCCCGTAGAGATATGACTTTCTGGTGTGCCACATAGACCAGACAAGTGATGCCTGAAATTTACACCCTTACCTAATGATATTTAACAACTTCTAAATTAAGAAATAAAAAATAAAAATGCAGAAGGGTGAGCAAAAAAAATAAATTTCACAGAGAGAGATATTTGGGGGTTACCATTTATTCTGGAGGGTCAGTAAGGGTCATTTTGGATGGGTAGGTACTCAAAGAGAAATACACGGCACATAGACAAACTGCATCACTCCTAATTTTTCAGTGTCTTTGGATTAAATCTTTCACTGATATTTTGCTTTGTAATTACACGCCACTCAAAATATATAGAAAATATGTACATATATTTTGCAGGCCAAAAGAGACTCAAGTCTAAAGGACAAAATATTAACCTAAGCACTCTATTCAAAGCTCCAGTAATACAGAAAACAATTAAGTAATCGAAAAGACCAGAAAATTTGTGTAGGGTGATCATGAATTTGAACTGGCTTAGCTCTGTTGGTTTGGGTCCCTCCTGACATTTTGAAGTATTTTGCGGATAAAACTGATAACATTCATACTGTGTTATCTGCTCCTATTAAACTGCATTGATATCTTGAGGGGGAGAAAATGCCTCATCTGCTAAATTTCAATATTTGCTACTTGGAGTCCTTACAATAACTGTGCCACTGATGTTTCACTGGAGTGTTGAAGGCTACCGTTGGGTGAGTTCATCCATCAGTGAAAGGTTATTATCCCCATCAGGAAGGCAGAGGTGTGACTAAACTTTAAAGTTTGTCAGTCTTTGCTCAAGAAATCCAGAGCATAAAGAGCCTAGCCATTAAACACTGCCTTATCTGTCCCTTCACTGAGTAAAAGATTAGAAAAACTGTGGCAACTTCTCTAAATGCCTGAATCTCTTCCACTGTGGTTCACACAGGTGCCAGTTGATTGAAAATCTGGATTTTCGGCGGTGTGAGAAAAGGCAATTGTAATCATTTAGTGTTTTCCTTGTCTTGGAGGAAAGACAGTTCTTGTAGGAAAGGACAGTGCCAGCTTTTGTGGTTTGGAATCAAAATTTGGCTCCTATGCTGTCTCTAGCACAACAGGCAAGTGTTTTTTCACTGAAATGTGAAGTGTTGACTTTCACGTGAGCATTTGTGGATGGTTTGGCATCATAAAAGGTCATTTCCCTTACCTCCTATAGATTTCTATGGAGTTATTCTGAGCTGGAAACATACGTACTACGTGAGGCACATGAAGCACAGCCGGCTTTCTCCCTGAGAGCACCTGGGGGCTTAGTGTTTGCCCTCTTGTCGTTCAAAGCAGCTTGTGGGTACACCACCAGACTACATGATAAAGCCCCCAGCCCATGTTATTTGCTTTTTGGAGACTGAGAGTGTAGAGAAATGGTTGCAAGCCCAAAAATGTAGGTTTGTTTAAGTATTTCTTGTTTTCGTCATAGCCTCACTTTGTAAGTACCAGTGTGGTTGTTTAGCATGTATGTATGTTAAACAAAGATAGGAATTTACATGGACACTCTTTTGTTCTCAAAATCAAAGTATATAAACAGGACACTTTAAATGTAGTTTCTGTCAAGGCAGATACAGAGTACGTTTATATTGGGTCAGTAATGATAACTTTGTGGAGGGGAAACACTGTAAGGAAAATTTGTTGGGCTGTGCTCTGATATCTTTTATTTAGCATAACCTTTAATAGCTCCCTTTTTATTGGGGATGTCAAGAGTTGTTCAGGAAGAGCCAAGGGCTCAGAGTTTGGCCTAGCAATTTGAATCACAGATTCCTTAAAGCATTAGAAGTACTTGCATTTAAGATGTTAAATAAAAGGGCTTATGAACAACAGAAATATGAAACAAGTACCTTGGCAAATAGCTTCCTTATATGAGAGTGTTTTAGTAAGTGCCATTTGCTTGATTTATGAACACATTTGGAAATAAAAATAATTAGCTCTAATAATAAATGTTATATTAGGAAACACAAGAGCTAATTTTACAGCTGTATCCTGATCTCAGTCACTTTGACCTTGACATACAGTGCAACAATTTCACAGAGATTTTTGTTGCCGTTAAGATGATGAAATGTTTCAAAAGCCACTGAGAAGGACAGAGGGGCAGAGAAATGGACTTTCTGTCAGGATAAATCTTTCATCTGTTATAAGCACACTGCCAGGGGCATTTGTTTATTCTACTGTCATGATGGTGCAAAGTTCAAACATCGTGTTAGAAAAGGGCAAGCATCAATTAAGTGTGAAAAAAGATCAAAATCAAAGTAATCAGAAAAGCAACTGACCCAGGGAGAAGGTATAGTTTGGGTAAGAACCTGAAGATAAATAAGGTGAGAATAAAGGTAGAACAGGAGGGGTTGTGAGGCACAGGAGGAGAGACATAAAAATGGAGAGGGAGTAAGAGAAGGGAGCAATAGGTAGAAAACCCTCTAGAAGCCATTGATCATAGTCTGCATTTAAACACAGATCAAGGCAATCAGCTACCTTAGGCTCAGCCCCAAAGGAAGCATGGATATCAGTTTTAAGGGGGCAGTGACCCACCTGAGAGAGAATCGAAGTAAAGACTGTGAAATTCAGAAGTAGCAAGGAGATATCTGGGAGTAAAGGAGGGAGTCTAAGAGAAATGTTATATATTTTGTTTTTAGAGAGTGCCACCAGCATCTAAGCATCTTAACTGTTTGAAACGAAGTATGGCATAACTTCAAGAAAATGCTGGGTGTATGTTAGAGGATAGTGGTTTGTGCAATGTGAAAGAAAAATATATTCAGAGAAGACAAGCAGTCTTCTTACAACCTGGTCCGCAGCCAGGATCCCTCCTTGTCATTGAAACTGTGTAGTGAGAAAAATCTGACCTCTGTGAATTGTGTACAACAAGGAACATCTGTTCTAAGGAGGTGCTGTTGAGTAGCCAGCTTGCTTATGCCACTAAGTTGTTAGTGCTGTCTGTAGTTTTCCCCTCCCTATTTGTGAATCTTGATCTCAGTATATCAGTTTGCTGTGATAAAATTATTCTCTCCTTGCTTTTGGCACAGAGTCAGAAATGAAAACTTACTGAGGTTCTTGGGAATGTATATTTAGTAACTGCATTAAGTAAATTAAAAGTATAGTAATCAAAACACCTTTGTATTGTTCTTGAAGCATATGAATGGTGAGAGCAAGGAGGATAAATAAATAGTGCAAACATTTAAATCTCTTACAAGGGTGTTCTTCACTTAAAACAAAACATTGACACAGCTTGCAACTGTAATGAAATCAACTTTCAGTATTTTCCATAAACTTTGATTAGAGAGCCTTGGCCAGTGTTTGGTCCTCTAAGAATATTATGAGTCGCTCCTTTCACCCAAGAGCAGATGTTCTCTCATTTCTGAGGCATGTTTAGGAAGGCAGAACAAGGGGAGGATGAGAGCACAGCCCTCCCTTCAGCAAACCTTTGGCCAACTCAAACATGCTGTTATTTCCTCTTTGCACTGACCTTGCATCCTGCCTGTGTGGTATCCTTCTGCAGTAACAGGATCAACTGGAGCAGCAGTTTACATTCCCAGTTGCTGTCTGCTGGGAACATTTCTCCCTTGCACAGTCTTTGCTTTATTCCCCACAACCATGCAGCATGGTCCCCTTTCCTCTCAAGCTAACGTGAAGGCACAGGAGCGCATAACCATGAGTTCTTCTTCCCATCCCAAGTCCCACCTACTAGTTGCACAATCTGTGAGAGAAATATGGAGCTTATCACCTGGGCTGGAGAGAGACTTACTCTCCCATGCACTGACACAACTAGTTGCATAGAAAAAGGTATGTTTGTGCAACATATAAACTTAATGAAGAAACCTCTGAAATGGTGATTCTCTTGTTGGAGGAGGCTCCCCTCATTATGTACTCTGCTTGGCAACACATGGTATTCTGCATGCATGCTCCTTTTGGCAGTGCACGAAAGGGTGTGCACGTGCGTATTGAAGAATCAAATCAAACCCCATGGCTTTAATTCTGGAGCAAGATGTTTTTGTTTTACTAACAAAGCTTATGGGCATTTAATTACATTTATTGTTTTGTAACAAATTACAGCATTGTCATACTTGGCAGATTTGTTAGAAAAAAATATGAAATGGTAAAAAGGCAATTTAGGGAGGGATGATTCAAGTTCCCATTTATTTTCAAATTTGAAAACAATTCAACTTTTCTTTATAGTTCTCCAAGTCACTCACTCTCATAAATTCAGAAATATGATCTAAATGCAGCTCTGAAGCAGGGAGGTATTTTCTGCTGATTGATTCAAGAATGTCACAATCCTTTTCAGAGCAGGAAAATTAATTAGGGAGGCAAATGATAATAATGATAATACGCAGAATAAAAGGAACAATCTAATTTAGAGATTTCGGGTTTATACAAGGAAGAATGTCAGCTGAAGAAGGACATGAATGAAGCATGAGGAAATTTCACCCTCATCTGCACTAGGAGTCCATTTCAGCTGAAACGTCAATGGCAATAAGTGGTGGGTGCTTAGGGGGCTAAGTTGTTACCTCGTAAGGCGTCGACCAAACGAGGACAGCAGCAGGCTTTTGATTCAATTCAGCTCTATGAAGCAATGTCGGCTCCTTTGAGCCTTGTCAGCTCTTCCACTGTGGTTCCCACTGCTCTCTCCCTCCTCACTCCCTTTGTGTCTTGCTTGTCCCTGTTCGGGTATATGCAACTTCTGTACCACTTTCCCAGCTGTTTCAGCAGAGGGGTACAGAGAGAAGATCCCAAAGGGGATCTTGGCCCCACTCCTCAGCCCCTGAGATTTGCCAAGCACTTGGCCGTGATCTCTCAGACTCTTCTGTTGTCTTAGACTGAGCATCTTCCAGCTCTGTTCAGTTGCCAGATGGCTAGCAGAGGCAATGAAAGGAGTTTCTGTTCACCTCCGGATGTTCCGCTTCTGGATGTTTCAGCTAATAGAATAAATCACCATTTATCTTACTGCATAAGATTTTGAATGAATATATAAATAACTTCCAATGTTTGCCCAGGTTCCTGATTAAGGGGCTAATAGGTCTAAACACTTGTCAGCTGAAAGAGGAGTAGAGCTTAGATTCAGGACTCTCCCAGTATTTCATTCACAGTACACACTCAAGTCTGTAAAATTTGACATGGGGTAGAAAAGATGATCAAAGCAATTTAGTAGTTTCGGCAGACATACTCTCAGCTTGAGAATTTAGCTAAATCAGTAATTTCCCCCCCACTCTTGACTTAGATAAGGTGGTGTTTAAAGGTAATTGTCAGCGTTAGGAAGGCTGTTTACCAGTACAGAGCACTGTTTTAAGTGGCTGTGTAGGACTCACACTTGTGCTATGGATGTTTTAGGTGCCGGTATTGTCACCTCTGGGCCATTGGTTAAGTCAGGCTCAGATCTTTGAAGATGTGTACCTAAGCCCTGTTGCTTACATCCTGTTGCCCTATCTGGGAAATCAGTTCCTGTCAGTATTTTGAAAGATGGTTCTGGATGCCTTGGCTGTCCAATAGACCAGGAATGTCTATTTGCATCTAGCATATGGAAGCTGTAAGATTTGTCCACAAAATACAAGGGTACAGTAAACCTTATTTTGGTTGGGTTTTTTGTTTGTTTGCTTGTTTTCAGTGAAGTATAATTTGAAAAGGAAAATTATATATACATTAGTTAAAAGCTTGATATTTTGTGGACAAAAAAAATACTTTAATGGTTTTCTATTAAAATCATGATCTTATACATTTGTGGGTGCATTCCATAAAAAACTGAAAGCAAAATTTTTAGTACAAGGTACAGTATATGGAAATACTGCATCATTTTTCAGTCATAATTATATTTTGCTAACTTTGTCAAAATTTATAATGATTTCAATGTAGACTTTGGAACACCTTTCCGTTTCTAATGTGTAGGGATATTTCAGAAAGCAGAAAGCAGAGATATTTCAGAAAGTAGAAAGGAAAGAACAAATTTTAGTTAATGCTTTGAAGGCTGGTCAACTAGCTTTTAATCTCTATATAGAATTCAGGAGGGTAACAAGGACTAAAAATCTGTATGGTGTTCCTACAGAAACTGGATCTAATATTCTCCATCTATAACCCAGTTTATGGCAAGGAGGCAGGTTTATTTCCAGTTGATCCTTTTTTATCTTTGACCTGTGCAGATATCCTCTTTCTTATGTGCAGGATGTAGGTGTCATTAAAAATAGACCATTCTAAATACAGAAAGCTTATAAAGTCAGCTTTGTCGCCCCATCTCTAAAACAGTGTCCACTACAACTCAACCAAGTATGGAAAAATCTCAGTAGTTACTGGAACAAGGAGAAAGCACAGAAGGAGTGAGATCAAAGAAAAAGCTTCATGTATCCTGGGTCAAAGTGCTGGCTTGTCTGTGTGCATGAAAATGCCATTGTCTTGCAGGAGGAGGAAATTAAAATACTAGTTTTCAAGGATGCTGCGCAGCTGAAATCACCGTAAGATTATAAAAGCTGTGTGTTAGAGATTGCATAGTCACAGCTACAACATACACTTGTTCTTTCACCCACAATAATAAAAATCTATCGTCTCTGGCAATTTTCATCACCAGAACAGGTTAATGCTTAATTTACCTGTACTGGTTTGAGGTAAAACAGAACAAAACCCACAACAATACCCCAGTCCTGCATTCTACTAGTTCTCTGCTGTTTGTCTTCAGTCAGATAAAAGCAGAACAGAAGTCAGTTGTGCCACAGGATGGCAAATGCCTATGCTCATTTTGTCATTCAGATGGTAGATAACCATAAAACAGAGGCAAGGTAACTCATTGCCAGCCACATGAATCTACTGATCCCTGTTCTCTGATATAATATGGAGGATAGCATTATAAATTGAATTGTAACAAAATTGAGGGATATTCCATACAAGTGACTCCAAATGAAGCCTATTTTCAGCCTACTTCAGTCTGAGTTTCAAGGCTCCGTAAGTTCCCTGTTTTTCCCCATTTGTTCCTGTGTCAGAACCGTGTATACTGATCCATTTTTATCTCCAGCATCTACAGTGAGTGAGCCGTGCAGATATCATCCTGGCTTATGTGCAGTATGTAGAGGTCATAAAAATAAACCATTCTAAATACAGTAGGTCTGTAAACTGTGCAGTGAGAACAATTCCCTTCCAATTCAGTTATGGACTTTTTTTAGAATTGCTGGATGAAGCTTCAGCAATAGCAAAAAAAAATCCAATATATTAACCCTCGTGTGCAGAAGTGGATCCTGAAGCTACTTGTACAGTACCATTGCTTTACTTGAAGTCATTCTCTACATAAAGCTTTTAAGTCACAAATAGCCTCTTTGTTTACAATACTTTCAAAGCTAAATATGCAAAAATTTTCTTCAGGCTGGGCTTTCTTGCAGCGGAGAAAGGTCCTGCTTTGTCCTGTGTGTTAACTCTGACTGGAAAGGAAGGATATTTTATGGTCATGTTGGCATGCCTGTCGGAATGTGATTTGTCTTATCCATCCTGTTGCCTGGGCAAGTAAGGAGCTCCAGGAAAGCAGGTTAAGTAACTTTCTTACTAGTGGATAAGATAGTTACAAAACACAAATATCTCTGTTATCTGATGAAGCCATGTGCCAGCTGCTACTTATGATAAACTAAACTCCCAGCAAGGATCACAGCTTGTTTTATTAAGTTATCTCTAAATTTCAGAATGAGATCTTAATCTACAATGACCTGCTGAGTTAGATGCTCTTTAGCCTGAACAATAGGAAAAAAAGTTGTGCTACATAAGGGCCAGACTGCAAAAATGCCATGAGCCTTGTCAGGCTTAAGGTAGTCTGTTATACAAAGTGCACATGATGCATTATTGGTAAAAAGAATAAATTAACATTATGGCCCAGTGCATGATTCCCCTCCAGGGCACTTGCAGAAGGAACCTGCTCTCATAAAGCACAGTGCATTCTGTGGACAGTTACGCTGCATCCCACAGCATGACTTTGTGTAGGAGCCAAGGTCCTACATGTTTTCTTTTCCACTATTGATGCCAGTGGTACTTTACAAGAGTAACTCTTTTATGCCAAATATTGCTATTGTCCAAATAATGTTACTGGATATTATCCGTGAGACGACATTACACACAAAATATTTAATAAATTAGCTGTTGTCATAGATCCTTTTGCAAAACGGTAGACATTCTTAGTAACAAAACCTTCACTTGATTAAAGGAAAATGTTATGCAAAGATGGGACATAGAGTTGATGTCTGACCAAAAACGCTTAAATCCCCAGGCTTTCAAGAATTCTGCAGCCCCATTTGAACTTTATCATTGGAACCAATCTTTAGCCTAAACATTTTGCTTTTTTAAATAGTTTTGGTACATAAATCTCAGGAGACAAATCCACCAAAGATTAATCAAATTATTTTTTGTTTTAGTAACTTTAGTAGTCAAATAAAATGTGTAGACACTCAAAACTTAAACCAATTTAACAGCTGTAGTGATACATTCCATGGTTAATTATGTTTTTTCTATAGCTGTAGAATGTTGCAGTAACATCTTAATCTATTCCAATACAGTATAGTGGTGATTAAAAAAAAAATAAAGTAAATTTCTCCACCGTTTTACCGAAAGGCATGCCTTGTGTGCAAAGGTCTCCAGAAGGTCTGAAATCTGTTGTCATCCATATTGCAAGTCTTCTGTTGGCCTTGGAAGATGATGGCCAGAAGGTCTGAATCAGTGAAATACTACTGAAGTAAGTAGAATGATAATTATTTCCTCCAGCTAAGAATTAACCCCAGGTTTTTGCATTGCTTTTCTTCATCTGTGTATGGGAAGAATAATATTACCTTTATCTGCTTTATCTATAGAACTTCCAAACTGTGGAGGTTAGGTATTATGTCTTACTAAGTGTTTATGTAACACCCAGCATAGTAAAATGCTAATTTGGTTCTTACAAGTGTTCTACTCCAAGAAATACTTCTGCTGGTATGTTGGAAGTGAACTAGTCTGCAACTTATCATGATGTTTAAGTGGAGTAAAGATAGTGAGTTATTACATTAATTAAATGTAATTTAATGGGCCAACCAGGCAGCAAAAAGGGCCAAGGGGTCCTGGGCTGAACTAGGAGGAGCACTGCCTGCAGGTCAAGGGAGATGATCTTTTCCCTCTGCTCAGCACTGGTGAGGCCACACCTGGAGTATTGTGTCCAGTCCTGGGCTCCACAGTACAAGAGAGACATGGACATACTGGAGAGAGCCAGATAAAAAAGGGCATATTCACAATAGAGATCATAGCTGAGGACAAGGTGATCCGTGCTACATTCCCAAAGAAGATGCACCTCTCGAAAAGAGCCTGGCTCTTTTCAGTGGTGCCCAGTGACAGGACCAAAGGCAAGTTCCCTCTGAACACAAGGAAATCTCCTTTTGCTGTGACGGTGACTGAGCCCTGGCCCAGGTTTCCCAGAGATATTGTGGAGTCTCCCTCTTTGGAGATACTCAAAAGCCACCTGGACATGGTCCTGGGCAACTGCCTTTAGGTGACCCTGCTTGAGGAGGGAGGGTTGAACTAAATGATCTCAGATGTCCCTTCCAACCTCATCTATTCTCTGATTCTATGTGACTTGCATCTCTTCCAAGACTTCCAGATCTTTTCCTAATAATATTTCAATGTTTAATAAATGACTGTTTTGCATCAAATCTGAAGAAAGGAAAAAGGAAGGCATACTGCTTTTTATTCTCTCTTTTTCTTTCATAGAATCATAGAATTGCTTAGGTTGGAAGAAGCCTTTT
>KZ506395.1:161445-187868 GCA_002844005.1 Limosa lapponica baueri
AAGATAATTTCTTTAGTTAATCACATCTCTTTACCTCCCTTCACCCTTCTTTCACGCATGCATGTAAAGAACATATTGCAGTAATGAAGCAGAATTTGAGGAGAAAGAAGGAAAAAAACCACTTTAAATTGATTAGCTTTACATAGTTTGAAGCTTCTGAAAAAGAATTTTAAACTAAGAGTCTGCTGCCTTTCTAGGAAATGCTAGCTTTTTCCTCGTATTTTCATGACTGTAAGAAATAAGTACATTGGCTGCTCACTTCAAGATTGGAACGGGGGGGGCAGGTTTGAGATGTGTCCTGGTTTGAAGTAAAATAGATATCAGGTTTTACATTGAGAATATTTAATTGACATACATTTTTATCAGTTCTTACACTTCCAAGATTAATCTTACGATGGAGATTGCTAAAAAAAACATTGCATAATTATTCAGGTGATTTATGAGCTTCCTTCTTTTCTTTGAGAAATGATTGTGCCTCTCAAAGGGAATGGGAAATTTGATTAGGAATTTATCTCTGCGAGAATGGTAGTTACAAAACTAAGGCAAATAGCCTTTATCAATTGTATGTTAAGATCCATGAAGTTATTCCATTGAATTTTTCCCCAAAAGCTTGATCTTACTCTACCAAAGACTCATTCAGTGCAGGATTCTCAGAGCTTGCAGTACATGCACTCCCTTGACCTTGAGTAGGCCAAAGTTTCTTTCTGTCAGAAATGCATCTTTTAAAACATTGCTCCCAGAAATCAGTTGGGGCAGAAGCTCAAATGTCATTCTTAAGTATCCTTTTGCCAAAAGAAACCTGATCTCTTATATATTCTTGAGTTCTTTACTGAGTCATTTTCAACCATCACAGCTGATGAAGCTCCTTCTCTTTCTCTGAGCCTTAGGGAAGCTATTTCAAATGGCAAGGGAATAATTAATCCTTATAAACAGACAGAGAACAAGTGTGAAAAAGGTAAACAGGAAGGTGAAAATATTGTACTGGAAAGATTACACAGATGTTTTGGACAATGGTGAAAAAAAGAACAAGGCAAAGCTGGAAGGAAACTGGTGTTGCTGGTATTGCATAGCTAAAGATGTGAGATCAGACACTACAGACAGGAATTTACTGTAACAAGAGTGTGAAACCTGCCTGAAAAGTGTGTCTCCTTAACTACCAAACTGAGCAGGGAGTAAGCTTCACTGGAGAAAGCTCAGGTGCCAAGGGATCACAATTGCAATACTTTACCCAGGTCTTCCCAGTTGTCTGATGTTTAAACTGCTCATAATCTCATCCTTACAGTAACATTCTAGCTGACTTTAATCTCTCACTAAAAATGAGGGACCATGGCAGGGTGGAGTAAATGACTTGTTTGAGGCCTGTGGGAAGAAATTAATCCAGAAATAGAGCACAGTTTTCTGCTCCACTGCTATAAATTTTAGCTGTAGTTCAGGTAGATATGTTACTCAGATATGTCATCAGTGATGGAACATGAGCCACAGGGGGATGGGAGAAGTCTGGAACAAGATATTTATGTCTTACATGAGTCCATATATAGAGAGAGTGCAATGCTTTGTATACATGTAGCTAGCTCTTAATAAGCTCCGCTTGGGTACCAGGAACAATACAACTGCATTTGCTTGCCTACTATTCTCTCATGTCCTGAGCTGACTTGTTCAGAGGTAGATCAGGTTTCTGTGTGCCATATGGCAATATGCCAAGAAAATAAATGGTGTAAGACAAATTATGGTAGCCATTTTTTTTTCATTCCTGGAAAAAAGAGAAGATTAAAAAAAAAAGGAAAGATAAAATCAAAGATATATAAGGAGAAAGAATGAAAAGAGGAATGCAATGGTTTGTCATCTGACAAATGATTACATGTACCATGAATGGAGATAAAAATGGTGGTTGCCAGGGATGAAGAGAAAAAGAGTTGGGAAATGACAGAAGAGTCTTGGGGAACACCCACAGAGTGAAGATAAAAGGAAGACAATTACCATCCCTGAACAGTTTGAAAAGTAAGTCACTTTGTGAAATGCAAAACACAGGAGTGATGGGTGTTAGATATACTAACAGTTTGCATTAAAGCAGTAGTAAAGAGCTACCTGTAAAGTGGAAAATGGCTGAATAATCAGAAAAAAATAACAGGATGAATCAGGCCCTCACAGTAAATCTCTAATGGTCTGAAATAAATCATTAAGAAGACCCTCTCTGACCAAAAGAGAGATCATGCCGAAAAAGTTTAGTGCAATGTGATAGGCATGGATATGACACTGTGCAAAATAATAGATACCCATCATAAAACTTTGAGAAATGTGGGAAGCAGAAGAGATGACAGTAATGTATCAGAACAAAGGTTGAAATTTTGCATCATTTCCAAACTAACATGGGATTCATCTTCCTTTGACCTCAGGAGACATATGAATATTGAGAGGTGAGAAGTAACAGTAGAAAGAAAGAAAGAAAAGAGAAACTTGAAGTAAAGCCCATCTAACAAGGAAGGCCTTATCAGACCAGATGAATGAAATAAGGGGGGAAATAATAAAAGTAGAAGGGAGGCAAAGCTCTTTGTTGTTGCACTTAGGGAAAGAAAGAAAAAGGATACACATATTTCACACTTCTTGCTATTGAATTCACTGCCACTGTTTGAGGAATAAGTACTGCTTAGTATGAATACCTATGGTAGAAATTGGGCCTCAGTCAGACAAGAGAAGAAACTGAGGTGGATATAGGTGTGTAGGAGCAAGCTGTGGTATTTTCTTAGTTGTGGATGCCAAAGGACATCATCAGGCTCCCGTACTTACTAAATCTGATCCCCCTGCAGCCTGACTCAGAGCCAAATGACAGGCTTCAGTAAGAGCTGGCATATTTTTTTCATTACTTTCAGTGGTTTCTCTTCTCATTTGTGCCACCCACTGTACTGTACGTAATTTAGAAGTTTTTACTTCTTGTGACAGAGGCTTCTATGGAGCAAATTGTTAAAAAACATGTTTCTTGAATTGCTGTTCCCAGAATTACAGACAATAATCAATGCCTGTAGTCATGCAGAGAGGACTTGTCCCAGGGCATGCTCTCTTCTGTATATAGTCCCGGGTGACTTGTAATTCTTGCTTTTTTGCTTCCACACTCTGTTGCCTTCAAATATGGGAAAGAAAGCGTGATCTGTTGTGTTGGAAGTTGAGATACAATGGACTAGCTCCTGTCTTCCTCTGAAATTGCTTTATGTCAGATTTCCTACAGTATAAAGACCCATATTTCTGGTCTACTCATCTCCTTAGGAGCAGGGTGGAGGAAATTCTGGATTCTGCTGAAGGGGTCTCTAAGGTGGCCCTCTCCAAGAGCCTGGAGTGGAGTCACTGCTGGCACCCCCTTGCAAAGGAACTACTGCACGTACTGCTGTCCTACAGCTACTTCTGCCTTCAGGGAATGATCTTTTGGGGATAACTTAGAATTGAGCAAAAACTGTTCATGTGTTATGTCAGAGCTCAGGTTTGATCCTAACCCACAGTTTTCTCACAGTAAAACCCCAGATGTGGGACTGTGGAACCCTAAGCTGAGGTTGTAACCTTGGGAGGTCTGTATTTAGTAGTGAATCCTTAGTCACAACAATGCCCAGTTTGGACAGGAGCAAGCTGTGGCTAAGAAATCTTAGCTGAGAGCGAAACTACATTTCTCATACAGACCCAGGCTCCTGCTTACTGCTTTTCAGCTGAGAGTGGAGCTCACTGCTCTCCTCTTTCACCCCCCTCATGGGAAACTGTAGGCTTCAGCTGAAGCAAGAAAGGGATGCTGTTCATTAATACCTCCCAGGGACAGGTTAGAAAAGGAACATGTGTGCATCTGGGCTCAGAATTCACTTTTTTTTTCTGGAGAGCTCTTTTTCCAGTCCAGGAGGAGAGAGTCTGATTTCAGCTTTTAAGGAACAGATGATAGCCCCACTGATGGGCTCAGGCCATCTCCCTGGGAGGCAGAAGCAGCCGCTCCAGTCTCTGCCAGGCACTGTTAGCTTGAGTGTGTTGTCAGTGATAACAGATGTCATAGAGGCCAAAGCCCAGACTTCAAACTAAGGTTTTCTGTAGGGTTTAAGGCTATGTTTACACTGCAGTGCTAGGCCAGACTGAAGACCAAAAAGCTACTAGACATCAAGTAAACATAATAGTAGCCATCTGGTTCTTTCTATAGTGAAGAGATGATTGAGAATGCAGTCCTCAATGAGTTCTAAGTTCTTTCTACTTTCTTCTGTCTTCCTTGCTCTGTGCTGAGATGCTCAGTTCACTCATTATCTTTATGGTACCTTAAACCACATAGACTTCTATATCTGTTACCATTATCCAAGTAGGTACTACCTCTATCCCCAAGTATACAGTTTCTTTAAGCTAGACTGTCTTCATAAAATGACTTACAGAACTGCTGGTAACAAATTTTACGACACTTTGCATGAATTTTTCATGTGCAACTCAGAGTATGATTTATTAGTCCTTTAAAGCATTGGGCAGCCTTCTAGAGGTCTTACAGTTCGTGTAACAAATTACATAATATTGTTAACAGGAGCTAATTTTTCCATAAGGTTTTATAAAAAAAAACCCGCAGAAAATTCTTCATCCCCTGTCCCGGTTTGAGGTAAAATAGAACCAACTTTCTGTTCAGTAATTTTACGTATTAGCTAGGCCTCTTCTAACTCTCTGAAATTAACAACATATTGTGGAGAAAACTGTTTGTTCTCAGAGTGGAAAGACCTGTTTTTGTATTTCATGCCAAGGAATGGTATGCAGAGAAACTCTTGCTTATACTTATTGCTGTAACAACCAAGGTCAGCTAATATTGTTATTTGCACAATCGGACGGTCGGAAACAGAAAAGCATAGAGGGGGTCACACCTGTAGAGAGGAGGTGACCCAAACTTGACCAACAGGGTATTCCATCCCATCTGCTCCATGCTCAGTATAAAAGCTGAGGGATCAAAGGATCAGCTCTCTTTCTTCAATGGATGACGTCTGAGGAGGACCCTGTCTGTTCGTCTGCCTTTGATCCCGATCCGTGTGTTCCTGACTCCAGAGCTGGAATCCAGTTCCCACCCATTGCTGAGTCCAGTCTGGGACTTCCCCAGTGCCTGCTGGTGACCTCATCCTGGGAGCTCAATACGTTTTTGTATATATTGTATCTATTTGATTATTTCCTTTTAATTTTATTATTAATATTTCATTAGTTTAGCTCCTTCTCAACTCATAAATCTCTTTATCTCTCCTCTTCCTCTCATTGGACCAAGAGGTGGGGGGAGAGCATCTGTCACCGTCATAGGCCAACTCGGCCTAAACCACAACATACCCTTACAAGTACATTCTATTTTTCAAGGGATATATTTTTGATCTACTTCTATTACAACTTGATCAAAAGATGTGTTCTGGTGATATTTATTCTTAAAGGCATGTTAGCAGTGTCAGATTCCTTGCAGTTGTATTGTATCTGTTTATAAGGTCTTTTTTTCCCTATTATTTCCAGTACTGCTAAGTATTTGATTCTGCACTTGGAGGATGTTAATTGCCTACATATTTGGGTTTCTTATTTGTGGTTTTAGTTATAAAAAAATAGTACTAGATTCTTTTTCCAGTTCTTTAAACAATGTCTGGTTTTATTTTACTTTAATTGTTAATAAATTAGTTTTAATTCAATTATTTTTGCCCACTGAACAATAGCATGCAACAGGGAGGGAATTTTGGCCTGCCTTATACCCTTGGGCTGAAGTTAATATGGCCACATTAGGTTTTTATCAGACAAAATTTAGCTATTAATTGCCACAGTATTTACAAGCTCTCTCCTAAATACATTTCATCCAGAAACCTTAAAATCTGACCCTCTCCACTGTCTGTGCCCGTAGTCTCTCTGATGTAATTCTTAGTACTGTGTCTGCTTTTTTTCCTCAATAGAACCTGTAGAAAACAAAGAGCTGGGTAATTTGCAGCCAGTGATTGAAAAGAAAACGACAGATTTGGCAGCAAAGATGCCTGAGTGGAACAGCCTGTGCTCTTGTGCAGTACAAGCTTATAAATTCAGGAAGATAAATTAGTGAGCAGGACTGACACTTTCTGAACAGTGATTATAGCAGTCCTTCCCATGCCATGCTTTTTGCTTTTGCTGCTGATTTAAAGCTAGGACTTATATGTTTCATTTATATAACTGATGGTGTAAGAAAGTACCTGTTACTTTTTGAGGGCTATTCCCAGTAAGAACTTAGTTGGTATTTCCTGTGATTAAACTTCTATCAGAGATTTAATGAAACTGGACTAATTTAGTCAATTATTGATTGAAAGTGTAAACAATTAGAACTGAGCTTCTAAGTATCTTATTAAATAATCATATTGGTTCATAGAGTGAACCTATCCTGTATAGGCAAATAAATTTAATCTACTCTTCCTATTTATTTGTATAGCTGTTTTTTTTAGTCTTTAAGATATTTATCCTCAGAACACTTCAGTAACACAAGGAAGAATAGTTATGTTCTTACTCCTTGTTCTCTTTAAATATATGAAGAAATGAAGACAGATTCGATAAGCAATTTAATTGCTGAAAGATGCAGATAGATGTCTGATAAATTTTACAGTCATTTACATGAGATAGCCACTTAACCCAATTAGCTGTTCTTGCAGCTTCTAGCAACAGTCACACAGAAAGCATCTAAGTATCTGTGTTCTATCTGAATCCCAAAATGTGATAACGCAAATCTCACTTTGCTGCCAGAAATATCCTGTTTGTATTTCAGGGCTTGGTCTTCGTAGTCTCTGTAAGCAAGAAGTTGTTTTTCTGGGTTTGTGCAGAGGCTTGATTGGGAGCAAAGGGAGCTGCTCTTTACCTAGTTCATGCCTAAGTCTGATCTGGATTTAGAAATGGTGTTTCTCTGCAAATGTCACTTGAGGGACACAGTCAGAAAGCATTCTCCTGGACAAGATGCAGGTGCTTCCCTCTCCTCTCTTCTCCTTCCTCCCTCCTCCCTTTTTTTTTTTCAAAACAGTAGGGGAGGAAGTAGCTTTCTGTAAAAAACTTGCAAGTTAAAGGATGTGAGAAACCCAGGTTCAGTTCTCTCTGTAACCTTCACGCTTGCCTGGGGAGCATGCTGCATACCAAGACCCTCACCTGGCTGGGCATGAGCGCTTCTGCCCAGGGCTGCAGCTTTGCCTGACAGAGAAGTGAAGGTTCATCAGGCTTCAGAGAGTAAGTGATAATGAGCAGAAAGGGAGCATGACTACTACCCACACTCACCCAGCTGCATTTTTGGGGGTGAACCTATATGGCTTTTGAGACAGAAACCAGGAGCACTGATCTTTAGCAAAGCTCAATGTATCCCACACACTTAAGATACTTTTGCAGATCCAAGTGTCAGGAAAGTACCAGATTTGACACATGCTCATGCAATGCATTTGTCTCTGCCCCATGGTTAGCTCTAGTGAGTTTCTCACTCACAGATGAGGTTACTGTCATTCCCATTCTAAGATACTTTTCCCTTTGTTTTTCAGGTAGAATCTGTCTCATTCAGGAATCCAGAATTGCTAGGGCAGAACCAAGCTGCAAAAAGTCAGAGCCCAACTGTTTAAGATACCTGATGTCACCTCAGGCGCTATGGAGTAGCGTGTGTGGCCTATGGCTGCCACCCCAGAAGAGTACAGATGTCTGGGAGGTCTTGTGTCACATGCATTTGCCAGCCCATGTGCGTACTTGGGAGGCTTTAGGCAGTGTCAAAAGACACTGTGTGCCTGTGAATAGGCAAGCTGAATCTCTCCCATAAACATCTGTGTAAATCTGTCTTTTCTACATCTTTGAACAGGTTTCTATAGAAAGTCCTCTGCAGAGCAAAAAGTTACTCTCCCTCATTTTTCCAAATTTCTGTTGCTTAGCCATTGCATTGTATTTTGTCTCTTGAGAAAGAGAAGGTGGTTGCTTCTTTTGGTGAAGTGAGCCGTCACCGCTGCAAAGACCTCCAGTGGCACAAGGATACAGGCAAGTCAATGGGAATAAAGTAGCAGTGCCCAGCTCAGCTGAACAAAGGCCTATGTTAATTTCTTGAGCATCTTCTCAAGTGTCTGATGGCTTGAGTGAAACTCAGACATGTGCTTTGTTCCACTGCAGATCTGCATAATTTACCCCAAAAAGAAATAATCTGTATAAATTTTTCTGCTTTGAAAAAACCTTTAGCTAAACTCACATAGTTGATTAATTTGACCAGGTATTATCAATTTAAAATGGGGTTTGAAAAGTATTTTGGAGTTTAAAAAGAGTGCACAGGAAAGAATAAGGAGAAAAATCTTACCAGTGATGTTTCACACAATGGGAAGCCCTCCCACAGTCAGTCGAATAAAGAATGCAAAGGGCATCAGTGCAGCATACCAAAGCACATAACCTTTGACTTGTGAATGTTACACATCCAAGAGACTTCTCACTTTCTTAAAAAAACATTTGTATTAATTCCATGTTTTGACCTTTCTAGGTATTATTTTTTAAGAGAAGTTTCTTAAGTCTGTAATCCATCATAATGGGGTTAAATGTTTTTAAACAAAGGCTATTACCTCCTAAGCCTTCACCATGGAGTTAGACCAAGTGAAAGGCATTTGGTTTAGCCTTTCCATTTTTAAATCCTCATGGTGCTACCCTCTGCTATGGAGTGAAGGCTGCTGGAGACCAACTCCTTTGTTATTTGTACTGTAGTCAGCTGAGCATTTGTGACAATTTTTCTTATGTCCCTGCCCACACCCATTCCCAACCCCCTGGTCCATTTGGTCATAGTGGAGAATGGTGTGAAGCTATCAGACTGTTGTCAGGACTTAAAATTTTACCTGCTTTCTCTTGGCCAAGTGGAAAGGACACCAGCTCAAGTGTACAAGATTAAAAGTAAAATCTACCTAGAGACTCTGCACACTGTAATGAAGATATGTATCAAGAAGTGTGGTGTAGAGAACTGGGTTGGTATGTGTTTCTCACCCACCCCCTTTTGCATGCAAAAGCACAGATCTTCCTGTGCTGTTAAACCTGCCTGGTGAAGAACTAATCTACTGCACTCACCCATTGTGGTATTAAGTATTCCCAATAGAGCTAAAACCATACTTCTGCATTACAGATAAACATACTTTGTTTTAGAGTTCCCTACAGGGAGGGATCCTTACTCACCAAGAAGCAAAACAGTATCTATGAGGCACCTCCAGAGTCACTCCTGAAAGTCTCTAGGAGTCATCTATTCAGACAGTCACCTCCTAGTTTCTTCCCTCTTACTTGCAAAATTCCTTTTCTTAGTAATTGTCTAAAGCAAGTAAATGATGAGCCCTCAAGGTACTATAACAGGGTGCACTGCGTGGAATATACAGCCTTCAGTATTTAGCCATTCAGGAATAGGAATCTGCAACTCAACTAACTTTTTGTTTCTTTTTTAAAATAACATTCTGTGTAAGGGTCTTGTCGTGGCTGCAATTTATCTTTGTCAAGATAAATCTTCTGGAGGGATTGGTCATGTCAAGCTTGAGAGAAGCACAGATAAGCATGCAGGCCTATGTATGATGAATACCTTTTTTTGCACAGTTTGCAGTATTGTTTAGATAATGAGTTATTTTCCTGCTTCTACAATCATATCCTTTGCTTTACAGACATTTCCTGCTCTGAAAATATTCCCACACCTTTCTGCTTGATTGTAGAATATTTGAGAACAAGAGCTCCAAATTGCTCCAGAGAGAAGCATCTTGGAGGTGTCCTTTGAATGTGTTCCTGAGGCTTGGTTTTTTTTTTTTACTGCAGCTTTGGCACTCGTGTTTCACCTTTCTGAAGCTTTTTCTAGGGTTGTTTTTAAAAGAAATGATTCTTTGTGAGTCCATATAGAAATCATTCTGATCTGGGCTTTGTGAAGTGGCACTTGACCTCTTCTCCCCAAGAAAGATTCCATCTTGAAATCCGTACAAGCTAATTTCTGCACACTGCTTCATTATTGGTTGTTTCAGAAGAAACAAGCCAGTTAATTCTATAGAACCTTCCTTCCTTTCCTTCCTAAATGGTAAAATTGGTATCTGCTTTCCACTCAGTTTCTTTTTTTTTTGCTTGAAAATTTCATTGTAGCTCCTCATGCAAGAGGTATTTTCTTCTGGTTGTGTGTTGGAAATCTTTATATAGTATAGTATCTTTATATATATAGCATCTTTATAATAGTTCAGGGGGAACATTATTCCAATATCAAAAATTTTGAAGGAATCTCAGTCTTTTATATTTTTATGATTATTTTTATGAAAGATAGTCTAGGTTCAAAATATGACAGTATCTGTATCATTTCTCTGTGTTTGAGCAAAGAGATTCCAGACTCCCTTGGGAGCTGGCCTCTGATCTTGCTTCAGTCCTTCCTGCTTTGAGGGGCGGGCAGCTAGGAAAGAGCTGTCATGGAAGCTTTGCAGCATTGAAAATTCTGGAATTTTCAAATTCCAAAACCATTTTTCTCTCACATGGAACTGCTTAGATCTTCTGAGATCCACAGCTGAACTTTGGTCTTAACGTCTGGTCTGCCCTACGCATGGGATTTTCAGAGTTTGCACCTCTCAGATAGGACTTGTTCACTTCTTGCAGCTATTTTCCTGTGTTGCTCCTTTTCAATAGCATGAGGCACCTTCAGAATCCACAAGGCTTGGCAGGCCATTTGAGTTCATCAGTCAGTCCTTTCCATCACAAGGAGCCTAGTTCACTTCAGAAATAGAGCTGTAAGTAAAAGGAACCACTGTTGGATTTCAGCTCTGGGATTAAAAGCTCTTATGTGTTGACTTTGTGTCAGAATTTTGTATTATTTTCTCTTCCTCTTTTGAGTTGAGGCTGCCACCCAATAGCAATCGTTTATTTTATTTAATACCTCTTACCATCTGTTTTGAACATCTCTCCCCCACTTTTTTCCCCCATGAAAATGGAGATGTTCAAATTCATTAGCTGGAATTCTTTACTTGCAACAATGTCTTTCCTTTCCAGTCATCCTGAGAATCCAGTGATACATTGCCCCTGTGCCCACTTATGGAAGGTTTATGTGCAGATAAAACTTTCAGAGAGATAACCAGGCTGCTAGTTAGGCGATACTGCTTTTGTCAGGAAGATGGGTTGGATCTCATCACTATGTAACTGCTGTGTAGTCTGCAAAAATGTATAGTTTATTTTTGTTAGGATATCCTATGGCTCTGCCTTCAAGAGCAGGTGGTATTCCTTCAAAAGAGCTTCTGTGTTTTGCAAGGTGTTAATAACGTAGTAATATGATTATATGAGAGCATACAGTGCAAGCCCAGATCAGAAAAAGGAGAATTCTTTTGAAAATGGCATTTTTTCCAAGTCTGGTGGTTGTTATTGCTGTACATATGTTCATTCTCCATGCAAAACAGAACGAGTAGTGTAGGCCTCTCCTAGACTTCTACTTGATAGGGCATAGCTCCATCCTCAAGAGATTTGCTTCCAAGTATTGAGAAGCAGTCTGTACTTTGCCCGCATTTGGTCTGCCTGTGCATCTCCTGTATTCTTGCCACAAACAGCAGTGCTGAGCTTCTGGCAATGATGATGTGATGCAGCCAGCCATTTATGGCTGAGTTCTCTGCTGCTGCTGAAAGTAAGAGATCGGTGATTTGAGAAGCAGTTGTGATGGTGGGGTGGGAGCCACATCCTGTGTGACGGTGACTTGGCTTCTCCTATAGCAGCAGTTTGTTTCTTAGTGAAGAAGATGGGATTTTTCTTCTGTAACAATATCCTCCCCTTAGAGAAAGACTTTGTTTTGATAACAATATTACTATTGCTTTCTTATTAAGAAAAAAGAAACTTTTTACTTCCTTAAATAAAAACTTTAGGCGGGTGATGGAGGAAGAAGAGTCCATCTGAGTCCTCTAAAACAGAGGCAACTTCAAGCAATTTCATGAGAAATCATCTTCAAAGAGCTCTGATCTGTTGAGGTCTCTTTCACAGCAGTGCAAAGCCCATGAGCAGGATGATGTTGCATGTCCTCTGTTTCCCAGCCTCTCTTGGACGTTATTTTTTTTTGTTGATGGTCTAGCTGTGGACAATCTTGGGTGCTCCCCTAACACAGAAGTTGAGGATGGAGTCTTTCCCCTTGATCCTGCAACTCCTCTGATTACAGAAAAGCTGGTGCCAGGACTGAGAGAAGGAAGAGCAGCTGAACATAACTACTGTTTGCCTCTTTTATAGATCTGGAATGAGAATAGTTATGTGTGGTTCCTTGCTCAGCTGTTAACTTGAACAGAGTTGCAACCAGACAACATGGATCAGAACTGGGCTGAAAATATTCACAGTGACCTCAAGGATTTAATGTGAAAAAGGATATCATGTTATCGATTCTTCTGTTTGTTGTACTTCCTTTAATGCATTTTATTGCAGCTTCATTACTATTATTAGGACAAATAAATGTCCTTTACTTAAAACAGTGCTTCTGGTTTTCTGTTTTGTTTATTTTTTCTCCTTCCCTGCTGCCATGTTGACATATTAGCTACCCTACTGGGAATGGATGGAAGCAGTTTAATTTATCAGTCTGAATAGCACTTAAATTTCTAAGAGGAAAGAATATTTTAATATACAAGCCTAGAAAAAAGAAAATGAAATCTTCCTCCAGCAATGTTTTTGAACTTTCAGTACTTAAAGGGTGCTTGTAAGAAAGATGGGGACAAACTTTTTAGTAGGGCCTGTTGTGATAGGACAAAAGGTAATGGTTTTAAACTAAAAGAGGTTAGAGTTAGACTAGATATAAGAAAGACGTTTTTTACAGTGAGGATGGTGAAACACTCAACAGGTTGCCCAGAGTAGTGGTAGATGCCCCATCCTTGGAAACACTTAAGGTCAAGTTGGACAGGACTCTGAGCAACCTGATCTAGTTGAAGAGGTCCCTACTCATTGCAGGGGGGTTGAACTAGATGACTTTTAAAGGTCCCTTCCAACACGAACTATTATATGATAGGAAGCCAACCTCTTCTAGCCACAGCATTTCTATTTCTTTGTAACATCATCACTAGATTTCTTTATATTTGGAAGTCTGTTGTGTTTGATTCATTGGATTTTACAAGCTCCAAGTTCCCTTGGAGTTATTTGTAGTATCCTACATTCAGTCTACTGATGTTCAGAGTGTCACCTGCATCTGTACTTTCCTAGCTTCATGTAGGGAATCTTTCTAAGTTCTTACGCCAAGACAAGCCAGGCTCTGCAAAGTGATGTGCTGTAAACATTATAAAAATAATTTTCCTGCGATAATTCCAAGAGTTTATTATTTTCCTGTTTAGATTGATTCCCTCTCCACTGTACCATAGGCCTGCAAAACAGAAGTAATTTCTGAAGTCTCCAGTAATGTGAACAGCCAAGACATATAGTCATGCCATATGAATCCATAAAGGAATTGGTCCGACAGTAGCAGTGGCAGTAAGTATGACAGTGGTGCAAAAAGGGGAAATATCACTTTTTGTAGATGGTAATAAAAGTTTTGAGTAGTATCGATGATAAGGTGAAGTTTAGCATAGAGGTGTTAAACCACCAGATGGAAGTAAAAATATAGCATACAGCTCCTGGGAACTTCATTCACTTTAATGTCTGTCAGTAGAGAAATGAATACTGAAAGAGCAAATATGTGATACATATTTACTGAAAAACTTAAAGGCTAACATATCTTTATGCACAGGTTTTATTTTTTCCTTTGGCTAGCAAAGAACCCCAGTACTGTTCTTACAGTCTGTTTAGAAAGGCTTGTCTTCCATTGGGGAGCAGAAGAAAGAGATTCACAGAAGTTTGTTTCTTCAGCTAATTTGTAGGCCTTGCTCCTATTAAATTTCCAAAAATAGAAAAACGTGATTTGTAAAGATTTAGTAGCCTTATGGAAGCATGAAAGCTTGAGAAACAAACCTAGCACTGCTAAATTAAAATTAATGGATTTGGGAAGAACCAAGTACCTTGTCACAGATGGATGAAAGCTTGTCCTGCCAGGCTGGCTGGTTACCTGGGACAGCTGAAGCAACTCCAGCCACAGGAGGTAAGAAGTGCTTGCAAACACTACTGCTCCTTCAGTGCATTTTTTTTTTTGATCTGAGGTTATTTTCCCAGTTGTGTTGCTGCTCTGAAATCCCATGGGATATTTGATTCTGGTGTGACTGTTGAGCTTTGGCGTTGGAAGGTACTGTTCTATGGAGGTGCCCTCAGCAGTGGTAGGGTCTCTGGTGACTGCTTCATATGTAAATGCCAATTTACAGACATTTATTTCAGAATAGCTAATGCCCTGTAAACATGCATACTGTTTCATGGTAACTTGTTTGGGCTGATGATCTGACTTCCTGAACAGAGATGATTCTTCAACAACATTTGTCCGTGATATTCTGCTGACATGTTTTTGTATTGCACTTTCCCTGTCCAAAGCTGGACATAGCATATGGATGTTACCATTATTATGGCAATATTAGTTGCATTTTGCTTTTAAAGTGGCTGCACACCAATAGTGGGTGAAATATTTCTTTTATGCTCTTTACTGCCCATCAGGAAGCTGTATCTTGCAGTTATCATTTAGAGCAAGTGCTATAGCATCACAACAGATCTTTCAGTGCTTTATGTCTAAAGACAGAGCTGGGCAGCACAAGCAGTCCACATTTAGTATAGCTTTTAAATAATATTTTGCCTTTCTGTAGGAAAATGAACTGTGTAAAGGACAAATTGATCAAGTTTCAGTTTGAATTGTTTTTCATTAGATGTCATGTTTAAGTCAAAGTGGGAAAGAACAAATTAATACCAAGAAGCAAATAATAATGTTTCCGGTAATATGTATGTAATAAAGAAAATGTCAAATCATCCTACTTTAATAATTAAAAAACAGCATGTCAAAAGCACAAATATGCCTTCAATGTTCATTAATAATCAGTGTAAACCGTACTTCTTTGGTTTTAAATTATGTTAGAGCTTTATTTTTGAATAATTAAGCTTGCTCTCAGTGAGACTCTTATGTCTCAACACTTGCCTAATAACTCTTATACTTCTTCATTTTAACTAGAAGCTACATGCTATACAATAAGGAATTCTCTGTAAAAAGAGAATTTTTATTCTTATTCCTGAACCAAGATAATACCAAGACATCAGTAATACGCAAGTTACACCAACTAGACCTATTGAATGAAAAATGTATTAATTATTTGTAATTTCCACATGGAGGAAAAGACAAGAAGTCTGAGATATGAGCAGAATAAATGTAAATATAGATTTTTCTATGTGCTGTATAACCTTATGCATTACCCACTACGTTTTACTGTGATATCATCACTAAACTTGAACAGGAATTTTTCAGTGAAACGGAAATGTTTAGCAGGAAAGTAACAATTTCTACAAAACTAAAAGCTAATAGGTGGCTTCTGAGCTTCAAGGTAGTTTTACTAACTCAAAGGGGAGAGGGAGACTTGTACCAGAATCGTCTCTTGTAGTCAGAACATTTACTGCAGATGTGGGAAAAGTAGCTTGAAGCCTAGGATTTGAGCACAGCAATCCCAGACTTAGATGAATGTCATAGTAACTTTGTCAGTCACTGTTTAAGAGCACAGTACTTGTGTGAGATCAGATCTAGTGCTGCATTCTGTCTCTGACAGTGGCAGATATCTAGGGAAATAATGAGAAGGGCAAATATTGGTGGTACTGTACATTCTCAGGTCCAGTGGTTTGCTGAGATGAATGTTTCTTCGTTATTAGTAGCTTTCAATGGCTTTCAATTAGAGAACTTGTCTGATTTCTTTTGAGCTCACATGAACTTCTAACATCTATGATGTTATTTGGCAAGGTGCTCCATGAGTCTACTAGCCATGGCATGAAGAAACACTGTGTGCATATGTAAACATCTCAGTTTCATTCATCCTCTATTTGTTCTTTTTGCCTTTTGTTTAAAAAAATTGAAAAGATCTTGGTTTCACTGTTGGAAAGGGGGAGATTTCAAAATGCTGTTTTTCTGCCCACAGAAATGGTTTCCTGTTAAACATTGATTAACTTTATATTACAGACTGAGGGAAATAAAGGAGGCAGAAGAAGTCCACGTCATACAATTGGACCAAGGTTAATCCCCATGAATGTCAGTTCTGCTTCTGAGCTTAGAAAGACCAGCAAAAATATGCGGTTTATGATTCTGTTTAGAACAAATGCTTGAGCACCGTAACTCATTGACTGTGTAAGCTGAATGTATGTATAGTGATTTAAGCGTTGCAACATTCTCTTATACAACCACAGGATGTCTGTTATTCAAAATGTACACTTATTTGTTTTCAAAACGTAGGGTTGAAGACATGCTTGATAACCATCTCATGCTTTTGTACACTTGAAATACTGCTATTTCAATAACTAAAGCTATTGCCAAAGCCTGTTCCAAAATGAAGGAACAAAACAAACTTTCTGGATCCTTATTTTATAGCCTGAAGAAAATCTGTTTGACACCCAAGGAGATGTAATGCTGCCATAAAACACTGGTTAAAGTCTTAAAGAGAGCAACACTAAAAATGGTCATACTACTAGCACATTTCTAGCACATTAGCACACACTAGCACATTAGCAAGGGAAATGGAATTGGGATTCCTTAGTCATCCAAATTATACAGGACTCTAAAGCTACGCTGACTCTACACCAAAAGAAATTTTTTTATCATGCAGATGATGATACTGGGAAATGTTTATTCACCCACATTGACTTTGTGCAGAAAAGGGGAGATTTCAATTAGTTTCTTATCATGACATTAAATTTACTATTTTTTAACAAAAAAGGGGCTTGCTTTTTTCAAAACACAAGCTAATCAAAATATTAACATGTTTTCAAGATACTCTTCCATTTTGTTCGATTCCTGGCAGGTAGCTTGTTTGCTTGAAAGTTCAGTGGAGTCAGAGACAGTGACTGAAGAGGTTGGTGGCTGAAATATCATAAAGAATGGTGTAATTATGTTGGAGGAAAGTGTAATCCTTTAACTAGCTTTAGACATACCAAAAGCAATTAATATTAGATTGGAAGGAGAAATAAAGATTCACTTGCAACATAACACAAATTAATTTTTATTCAGCTTGATCTACCCAAGACAGTTCTATGTAACATTACACATGCGGGATTTGTACTATAGAAATGATTAAGAAAAAGTGAGAAATATTAGCTGTGTGCTAACAAAGAAGAAATAGCTCCCTGGTAGCTCTCATATTTCTTGAGGGGAAGGTGTAAAAGAAAGGCATGGTTTATATTTTAATAAATTATATAAAAACAAGATTTTATCTTTTCAAGACTTATACATGTGAAAGAAAACATGTATCCTCCACCCTCAGCCCACATGCTCACATCCAGGCTTCCATTCATGCAACCCTTCTGCCAGGTAACTGAAAGAGCCAGATGTAAATTCACAGGCCACTAATAAATCAAATCCCAATCCAGAAGAGTGGGACAAATTAACTAAACTCTCCAGTCACCAGTATTTCTTTTTGTGGTCATTTACAAATGACAAAGTGGCTGAAGAAAGAGTGTTTTACTAAAGAAAGCAAACAAAAGAACTATGGAAAGGTAAACAGGCTAAAATGCAATTAACTGATCGCCCCACAACTGTTAGAAGTCTTTCTTTCAGTGTTGTTATTGTTTTGGGTTGAGGTTTTTTGCCTTTGCGATAAGGTAAGAGCTAGGCTAGCCAGCTGCTTCACCTTTTCAGCTTGAATCACTCACACTTTGTGATTAAGAGGCAGGAGGACTCGATCTCCTGCAGAGCAGTGGGGTAAGACCCCATGCAGGCTGCATGCCCAGACGAATCCAGGCATCATTTCTGATGCATGGGCAACATGCCACCAGCCTTCACTGTCCTCTGGCACTTAGGTTTGGACTCTGTTACATCCAGATTAGAAAATCTGGTACCTGCAGGTTCACAGGTGTCTGCCCCTTCTCTTCTCAGAGATACCACCAGCTGGCTTCCCAGCATTTACTTCGGCTGAGCTAGTCTATGAGCAGGATCCAGAACTTCTTATCTTCCTCCCATAGTCTAGCCCTAAAGTGATACTGGCTGTATTGTCATCATCAACACAGTGTGTGGACAAAATTTGTTTCATAGGCTTTCTTCCTGAGAAGACATAAACAGGCCAGCAGGTGATGCAAAACCAGGGGAACATCTTGAGCCCTGCTAATTATTTTTGGAAAAGGATGTTAATTGCAGTGTGAGCAGAGAGATCAGATCCAGATGGCAGGTGGTAATGGTGAAGCAGAGGGACTGTAAAGACCAGGAACAGAACAAAATCTTCTTTTGCTAGCACAAATGTTCTGACTGTGCCATTTCTGGAACTCTTTTTTTTTTTTTTTTTTTTTTTAAGGGGAAACACATTACATAGCATGATTCTTTTGCCTTGACAGCCAATTATTTGTGAGCAGTTTTTGCCAAGCATACTAAACAACTAGAAAATACTTGATATGCCTGTTTCTGCTTGGAAATCTTAGAGGTCTGCAAAATTGCCATGTTTCGCTGAATCTCTTGGCTATGCAGTTGCTCTTCCCTGATGAAACATCCCAGCACTATAGTTTGCAGCTTGCATGGTATTCATTGGTATCTTCTTCAGTATCTATCGTTCTGTCACATTTGTGCAACTCCTCATGCTTATGCACTGTGACTGCAGAAAAACATCAGATCTACACACCACAATGTCTGAGATATTGTCTTACTGCTCGTAGGACAGAGAACACACCTGTAATGTGATTGTCCTGACAACCTCCTCTTTGAGCTGTGCAGCTTGGGGGAGTGCTCTGAAATCTCTAAACCTCTTTGCTAAACTTGCCCTATAGCTGAACACTCCTACATACAGTATCATGCAGTGGGGATGCATGAGGGATCATTAATTAATGCCATCATAAGGGACCTTTAATGCTATCTTCTGACACTGTCCCACAGCTTGCTAGGGAAGCTTCCTTCATTGTATAATTCCTGGAGGTGAAACATCTTTTGCTCCCCTTTATGAGTAAAGGATTATTGCTGACCCTGGACTCCCATGCTATTAAGTGGCAACAGCATTTCTGAGATTGTCTTGGCTAATTTAGAAATGGGAGAGAGAGAAAGGTTATTTTCCTAGATCAATGGTAAATACAGTTTCTGAGATAAATGGGTGTCCAATAGCAAAAGGCTGCTTTGCAGCTCTTTCTGGCAGTTGATGGATCATGTGCTTTTGAGTCTAACTTAATGTTCTTTTCAGGTACATCCTCTTTCAGAACTAAGTGCCCTTCTTTTATAGCGTTATCCTGCACTTAGTGTCATTCACTGTGTGTGATATGTTAGCTTTGTGGTGCTGTAACAGACTTGCTGAAAAAAGCTAGTTATCAGGAGTAAGGCAGGCTTCCATTACTTCAAAAGAAGTTATTTACTGCACAGTCAATTTTTGATATCCATACTTCAAATTATGAAAATATCTAAATTAGATTATTTTAAAACACTTTAATACATAATTTTCTCAAGCCTTAAACACAGGAAATTAGTCTGTTGTTCATTATTGAATACATTCTGGAATTATGGTAGTGAAGGGGTTGAAATAGCTTTGATGACACAGAACAAAATGAAATTTGAGGATGTAAGCAACTGCTGCCCTTTGGTGGGGGTTACTAGGAAGAACTGCAGATGGCTTTCATTTAGCAAAGAGTAATTTCGTCTTAATCATAACTAACAAAAATTAACATATGAATGAAGTATTTTCAGTATAGCTGGTTAGGAGTGGGGTTTTTTTCTCAGAGCTTTTTTAACGATACATGTGATGTGTTAGTGAAATAAACTTTAAAAATACTAATTGCTCATATTTTTTCTAGTTGTACTAACATTTACAGAGTAGTAATACAATTTTGATTTTCAAATGCTTTTTTTTATTTTATATCTGCTTATAATCACAATGAGATACTCTTGGCTTTCAACCAGTAAAGATGATTTTACTGAAAATCTCGGTTTTTAAAAGGAGTCTCTTTTTTGAGGTGGTGGTGGGTGTGGAGATGTGGGGGGTTTTTCCCCTATCAAAATCTTGAGCAAGGGTGGAAAAATTTCCCTTTGACAGACACCAGATTTTGATAAAACAGTTTAGTCTGGAATAATGCAGGTTTATCAGAAATTGATGCATGTCGTTCTGCTTGGAAATAATTACATTTTCTTGCGATTAAACTAGAAGAATTGACCTGGCATTGACTTCTCAGTGCTTAGGCTTTGAGCCTCAGATAATCCAGAAGAGTTTAATTAAGTCACTGTAACCACTCTTTGGGAAGCTGTAGAACCCACATGTTGTTTAAGCTAGGTCTCTTTGGAGCACAAGTGGTTGTGTGCAATTTTAAATGAGTGTTTATATATGAAAATAGTACAGATAGAGTTCTCCAGTCATGATGATCTACTGACACAAGAAAAAAATTGTGGAGAGAGTTCCCTTATCATACAAAACTGATGTGGTTAAAAAACCCCCAGCTAACAGACTGGCATTCAAACTGAACTTTTTCTGAAATTGCTTCCAAGGTTTGTCAAAGTATCTATTTGACTTTATTAGTCAGTCTCATAGAACTCTGATCTTATTAACCTGCAAGCACTATAATAGTGTTTTAAATGTACGCTGTTTAAATATCATATATGAAAATACACATTAATGTCACAAATAGTATGTTTATTGAAACTATCAAGAATATCAGACAATTAGTGGGAAATGCATAAACCGTGAATGGTTTTAATTAGGCTACAAAATTACAGATGATACTGAACGGAGAATATCAAAGGTAGAATATAACATCAGAGTCATCTGTACATAATCTGAATTCAAGAATAGTTATTGAAAGATTTAGATCAAATTTTGATTAAAAAAATGATAAAGTTGTGGAAGCGTGTGAAAAATGTGAGGAAAATGTGGCATAAGGTGTGCTGAAGATAACTGATTTTTATCATGCTTTGGTAAAATAGATAAGTTGCTCTTTTCAGACTAAAAAAATGTGATGGACCTAGTATCTCCAGAACTCACTTAAGCATAAGAGGTATGGTTCCACGATGCAGATCCTTAGCTGAGCTGGTGATGGTGGAGTTTTCTACTACAACTATGATCCTTCTAATCTGAGTATGTATCTGGATGGTACAGAAGTTTGAGTACTGTCAGTACTGTGCCTTTCCCGCAGATATGATGTTCAGCCTGTAAGCTCAGCACCTGTAAGAATCAATGTCTATTCAGCTGTCCAAAAAGAGAAATGAACAAAATGTCACTTTATCAATAATTCAGTGCAAACCCTACTACTTGGGAGCTTCTCTTTCCCTGCAGAACACCTTGCTAAACCAAGACCTTGCAAATTAAGCTGTAAATTAATGGCCTTTCAGCTTCCTGGACACTTGTTGAGTAAATCTGGCTTAAAAAGGTGTGTAAGGCAATTTTCAGAGTCCTGCTGCTGTTCATATGCATTTTTCTTCTGAAGTGGGAAAAACAGAAATAATTTCTTCCAGGCTTCTCAGCAAATGGCACACCGTGAATGGCTTGTCCTTTTAAGTGTAGCTGAATGATGCTTTTGTGCATTCTGTAAGAAAATATTTAGGGTCAATTAGCCACTTGAAAATCTTAATGCAACTTTCTTTTTTTTTTTTTAAATCTTGCTTTATTTTGATGGTATTTCACACTTTCCATTTATTCTTTGGGTGGCTTCAGACTGTCCTAAAATGTCTTACAATGCTGCTGCATACATTGCATTAATTTCTGTTTCTATTGACTGATAGCAGCAGTCAATCTATACTTTTATGTAATCTTGTTAAAAGTCATAGAAGTAGGCTGCTGTTGAAAATATTTTTCTGCTGTTCTGGCTTTTTAATGTTTGTGCATCAAATGCATCATAATTTATGTCGTATTGCTTTAAAAGTGTTAAGTGCATGAGAAACTGTACATCTATCTGTTCTTAGAAGAATTGCCATTTGTATGCACCAGATGAATGTTTATTTGATTTGAAAAGCATCGCTTATCCTAGAGTAGAAATGCCCAGAAGAAAATCCTGGTCCTTTTTATGTACAGAGGAATAAAAATATAGTAGTTTATTAGCTCTGCCAGTTTTCTGGGTTTTCTATGGTTTTTTATTTTTTTCTGTTCTTAAGTAAATTTATAGGCAATCTGCTCTGCTGTGGAAAGCAGAGCAGTCACTAACTGCTTGAATAATGTATATAATTTTTATGCTAGTTCATAAAAACTTACATAGCACTTCTCAAGAGTCAGGTTGTTCTAGGAGGTAAAGTGGGTTACCATTTGAGGAGGAGCATGAGATGACAGGGATGGTGTAGGCAGTAAGCAGGCAACGGCTGCAGTCGCTGGGTAAAGGAAGGAGTAAGCAGTGATTCAAAGACAAGGGTAGAGGCCAGTGAGATGACAGGGTGGCAAGAGGAAATAGCACTATGAGCAGTTTTGGGAACTGCTGCTCTAAGCTGTATTGTGGCCCCTGTTCATAAAATTGTGTTAAGGTCCTGAACTGTCATTAAGCATATGCTGAATTTAGGATTGCAGTGAAGCATGTAAATACTGGAGAGAGACATGGTATTTCATGGATGTCTCCATGGCAATATCATATTATGTGTAACATTTAATGGTGTTAAGTGGGACCATATAATTCTAACCCAGATGTTTGCCAGTTAGGATCTGAAATTAGCCATGATTTCTACGGAGTAGAGGGCATCCTTGTTCATAAAGTTTGTAAGACCTGGATAGTGGGGGACAGGCAGTTTTTGAGCCTGAATGGAGAAAATGGCTTTTGTCTAAAAAGAGAATAACACTTCTAGCTAAACCCCTGTCATGGTTCAAAGGTGATAAGCAGGCTTTGAAACTACTCAATACTTGGCTCTCTGAATATGAATTTTAGACTGAAATTACACGGCTGAAAAGTGTTTACTCAGAGCAAAAATTGTAGTGTGTCTCTGAACAGTGTTGTGTGTCGTCACATAGCTTTGTTTCAGAAGCTCTTCGTTCACATCACAAAGCAGGAGGAAGATCTGTAGCATTTGTGAATTTTATTTACACTGTGACAAAAATTACGAGCGAATTACTGAGGCAGAGCATAACTAAAAGGTTACAGAAGGGTAGATAAGAGAAATGTGTCTGCAAAACTGTGCCCATGGCTTTTTGCTTGACCTCAAGCACGTCATTGCTGCCTCTGACACAGGCCAGTAATATTTTCCTGTCTTTCAAGACCTGAAGGAGGGCATTAAATACACATTAGTTCTATTCATGTATTTTTATAAAGTCACAGTGAATTGTGACCATTTCACCTTCGGAAGAGGAAAGACAAGCAATATTTCCTTTGGTGTCTGTATACTGAAATCCTTTGGAAAGTATCTTGAGTATGAACTCAACCTTCAGCAATACTGAAGACCCTTGCTTATGGCTATGAATACACTCCTATCTCTATCAGTAAGACTTCACCTTTGTCCTGGGTTGAGAGACACAGGACTAACTTTTCTTCTAATGCTGGGGAAAATTGCACTTCTAGAAGACTCTAGTGTCTGAATTTGTGAAAATATTTACTTTATAGCCAGCCAGGCTCTGTGGGATTCAAGGTTAGTGTTTTCGAGCCTTGCCAGGTGCAGGGACGAGGAGGAGCAAGGCCTGGGCATTTGACCCAGGCTGGCCAACAGGATTATTTCATACCATGAACGTCACGTTCAATATAGATTAGAAAAGTTTGCTGCGTAGATCTCTCTCCCTTGATGGCGGCGGTCCAGACAACTCCTTGCCCTGGTGCCGGAGCCCTGAGGCCTTCCCTTCCTCCTGAAGCCATTGCGCTCGCAGTGTCCGCCATTTGCTGTCCCCTGCTGGGAGTGCACAGCCTCCTGCTGGTAGAATTGGCTGAGTATAATTCTTGTATATTCAGTATCAGGATTAATACTGGTTCTTTAGTATTATTGTTAATTATTTAGTCTTAGTCTATTATATTTCAACCCTTGTGTTTCTTTGTGTTTCCCGATTCCCCTTTCCGGGTGGGGAGGGGTCATCGGGTGATAAAATAATTGTCTAAATGACAATAGATTGTTATGGATTTTCTCAAACCATAACAACCTGATACATTCTAGTATTGTATTTGTCTTCCTCATGACTACGTTATTCTGGTAGCTCATACTTATCCTTGGCTAACTAATACATGCAAATCCGTCTCCTCCCCTAAGGAGGTTACCATTTACGGTAGGAAGTCTCTACACTAACCTGTTAATAAAAAGCCTTGCATGTCATATAATTGAAAGTTCAACATACCTTACTCCTCTCCTTAAGGCCATTTAATTCTCACACTGCTCTGATCTTCACCTGTGTTATCAGTGATTTCTCACTTGCATGTAATTAGCACTTGCCTTTTATTTTGGCAGACCTTTTAGTGATAACATCAACCTCAAACCAAGTTACTGAATTACTCAGCTGGTGTGATTTCCTCTAGTTCAATACTTTTCCTTTCAATACTTTTTCTTTACCTTACTCGTATTTTATTTACTTATAGTAAATTTATCTATTTGTCCTAGAATCCCTTTTGTGATTCTGGTGATTTTCAGTTTTACTAAGACCCCATGCTGTGGAAAAGCAAGTGCCTCAGTTATGGACCATGTTTCACTTGCCTAGAAAGTATATTCTCCTATGTAAGAGGCTTCTGGAGAATTTTGATCTGACAGAAGCCTCTCAAACCGTAACTTCCATTTTACTTCACCAAAGTTTGAGTTTTAAATCTTGCAGAGATCTGAAACTTGTGTTTTCTTCTGGATACACAGAAATCTCAATGGCTTTTCAGAATAATAAGAGTAGCTGTATTTGTAAATCTTAATACAGTTTAGGAATTTGTTTTTCATCTTGGTAGCATTCTCACTGATGGAATTAGAAGCTCTCTGAATAATGCTGCTCCTGTTATAAGACTTCCCAAATACTGTGACAAATATTTGGAAAAAAGGTATGAAAATCAAACAACTTGTAAAAGTGGAGCTGCATTAAGATTTTCACTACTGCTTTTTCCCTTTGGAAAATGGATGCCCATGATCATAGAATTACAGAATTACAGAGTTGGAAGGAAACTTAAAGATCATATATTTCTAACTCCCCTGCCCTGGGCAGGGACACCTCCCACCAGACCAGATTGCATCCAGCCTGGCCTTGAACCCCTCCAGGGATGGAGCATCCAGAGCTTCTCTGGGCAACCTGGGCCAGGGTTTCACCACCCTCACAGCAAAGAATTTCTTCTTGAGATCTAATCTATATCTCCCCTCTTTCAGTTTAAAACAGTGACCCCTTGTCCCATTACTATGGTCCCTGACAAAGACCCTCTTAAGCCCCTTTAGTTACTGAATGATCCAGGTTAACAAAGCAATGACACTGAGTTTAAATAAATAACTCTTATTCTCCTCCAGAAAAAGTGCAACTCATTCTGCTCAGTACTGTTCTGTCTAAGGGTCTTTATCTGGCGCTCTTCTCTTTCTCCTTGTATGTTGCTAGCTACAATCTTTTCTTAGGCTGATTTCTGTTGTGTTACTACAGTGATCTTTTCTTGACATTTTCTTTCCTGTGATGAAATTACTGTGAAGGAAGAGAAATTCACAGTAGACATTATGAGTGCAGCTTTTCCTAAGAAACCAATGCTATCATAATGTACTCATTAATTGATGCATAACCAAAACAATATTCTAATTTTGTATTATATTTCTTGCTAGATTTTCAACTTTATCGACCAAAGAGGGGGACGACAGGACTTCAGATCCAGATTTCAAAGCAAAACAGGCAAAAGAGTACATGCTTTTGGTATGTTTAACCACGGGCTTTCATTAGTATGGACTGCATTTCTCTACTGGATTTTGCTGTGCAGTGGGTTGACCTTGGCTAGCTGCCAGATACCCACCCCAGACACTCTCTCACTCCCCCTCTTCAGTAGGACAGGGAGGAGGAAGTAAGATGGGAAAGCTTGTAGAGCGATATAAAGATGTGCCAATTACTGTCAAGGGCAAAACAGACATGACCTGGGGGAAAAATAATTTAATTTATTGTCAACTGAGAGAGCTAATGGTGAGAAACATGGGCAAAATTAAAACAACACCTTCTGCCCTTCCTCCCAGGCTCACCTTCACTCCCAGCTCCTCTACCTGACCCTCTCCACCCTGAGGGGTGCAGGGGAATGGGGGGGCTGTGGTCAGTCCATGCTAGCTCCTCTCTGCCGCCCCTGCCCTCTCTCACTGTTCCCCTGCTCTGGCAGGGGCTCCACAGGGAATCTCTGCGGGGGGACGAGGAAGAATTCATCCTCCTCCTCCTCCCGCTCTCCCTTCGGGGCTGGCAGGGCTGTTCCTCACACTCTTCCCCTCGCCCCTCACCGCTGGGCAGCCTCTGCCCCTTCTCAGCGGCGCTTTCCCCCCGGCGCCCGCCCGTGGTGCTGGGTCGGTTGGAGCCGGCTGGGACCGGCCCGGGGCAGCCCGGCCTGGCCTCTTCCTCTTCCTCTTCCTCTTCCTCGCCTCC
>KZ506395.1:188139-203686 GCA_002844005.1 Limosa lapponica baueri
TTTTTTTTTTTTCTTGGTGTGCATAATTTCCAGAGTATTACATCCTATGTTTTCTTTTTTTAAACATATTTATTAATTTCTTTTCTGTAATTAATTATTTCTGTGATACGTAATCCCTTGTCAGCACCTTCTATTCACCTTAACATAAAAGACCAAGTACGTCACCTCATTGTTGACTCAGTGAGACATCATGAGACCATTATTATACATGTCACAATTTTACACATTTCTGCAGTATTTTTCCATCAGGCTTGCATTGCTTACTAGTTACTTGCAAGAAGATAAAATAATATTTGGAAAGGAAGACCTGTATTAACAACAGTATAACACAGAAACTTCCTGGAAGACAGGGATAGTCTTCAGATTCTGTTTATACCTCGCATGGATGAAGTTGTGCTTTTAAGCTGAAGTTTAAAACAAAGTTCATTTTTCAGTAGAATTAATGGATTTTGGATGTCACTGGTGGCAGCCATAGAGTGATGTGGTCAGATTTCTAAACCAATTAGAAAAAATCTGGAGAAATGTTTTCCATGCACAGAGATGCTGTTCCTTACCACACTGGCATCTAAAATAGTTCTACAAAATATACCTATATACAACTATAAAGTAAACTCTGTCCTAGTAAGCATTTGGAAATACGTATAACCTATTCTTCCCTGTAGGTGAGTGGAAAGTGGAACTGGTCTCTTGCAAATGTCAAGACCAGACATGCAAAGTCTGGTCTACTGCACAAATAAAATTGATAATAACTATGATTGCTCTGACTAGTTGGAGCATTAAATTGCATGGATCTATGTGCCTGAATTGAGTTAGAATAACAAAACACACTTTTTCTTTCCTTAGTTACAAACAAATCAAATATACTAACAGCTGTCTTGGTGTCAATTTGTTTTTCGTTTAACGCCAACACAAGGGAAATTTTTGCAGTTTCGTGTGTGTAAAATTTATCACCAGTGCCAAATTTCAGCTGTGTCTAAGAACTACTTTGTTACATATAGAAAGGGTAAAGAGAAGGCAAGGAACATATGGCTTTCTCGGAAGCAGAGAGTGAAAGGATAAAAATTTTATGTGCTGTTAATTGTGGAGAGAATAAAGAACCACAAACATTTAATTTTGGCAGTTTGCTTAAAGGGCTTCTTGGAAGTGTCTGAAAAAAAATCCCTATCACCCAGTAATTAGGGTCAAGATTGAATGCAAGCCTGGATATAACAAATCAGAGTAGAAATAGCTTTATCCATGGATGAGTCAAGATTTGGTATCTGCTTTCAGATACTTCCTTTGCTCCATATATCCAAATAGATATGCTTGGCTTTTTACTTCAGGTTTAAGGTTATGGATCCAGAAACTGTGGCCAGGTGAAAACAAACTAGCAACCACAATTATCTCCCTCCTTTTCTTCTTTTTTAACTGTACTATATAAATGTGCTTATGTTTCAGAACAGATATTTAACATATCTGAAAGTCTGGCTTATTTAAGGCTTATCAAACAGACAGCCCTAAAATGCATTTTTTTGCTCTTTCCCACTGACTTGTCTTTCCCTTCCTGGGTTTTTTATCCAGCAGGAGGGGTATTTCATACTATATAGCTCCTAGCAGAAGTTAAGTTTTGAACTTCAAAAGTCCCTATTGGACTTGCAGCAGCACTTAAACATGCAGTAGCACCACTTGGAAATGTTCCTAATCCTCAAATATTTAAAAGATGCCAATTTTTCCTGTTTACTTAAGTTATAAGACCATGTTCAATTTACTGTTTTGTTGCAGGCAGATAGACCATTATTGATTCCTGCTCTCAAGAGAATGATGGGTAATCCTTATTGCATATTCCCCATGAGCTGCCAGACCTGCCTTCCTATGTAGTCAATAGAGAGAAGGCAAAGCCAAATTCTCGCTGCCTGCCATGTTGGCTATTGAGCCATCATGCAAACTGCAGTGCTGAGACATCCTCTCTTGTTGACTGCTTATTATTTTAGGCACTGGAGAGAAAATCCACCAAAAAGGTTCATGACATAGATGTGGCCTTGGCCATGCAATTTGTCCTGTTAAAGGAGAATAAGACAATAATGCAGTCTAGTACTATTTCAGAATTGAAATGGTTGAGTCTTAGAGTTTTGCATGGTCATTTTGCTCCTGTTTTAACAAGCTTAAAGGGGAAAAACCCTTTGTATATCTTCTGGTCAAACTCTGTTCTGACTGTGTAATCTCTACCTTCCTCTCTGTGACCTAATCATACTTGACAGTATAACTCAACGTGAATAATTTGTATTATTGGCATCTACAGATACAGTTTTAATGGTTTTACTATTAACTCTGTGTACCATTTATACTGTTGACCTCAGCATTGTTGGAAAGCTGAAAAACAGCTTGGCAGAAAAGGACCTGGTGGACACCAAGTTGATTGTGAGCCAGCAGTGTGCCCTTACAGCAAAGAAAGCTAATGGTATCCTGTGCTGCATTAGGCAAAGTATTGCCAGCTGGCCAAGGAAGGTGATCCTGCCCCTCTACTCAGCTCTGGTGAGGCCACACATGGGGTACTGTGTCCAATTCTGGGCTCCCCAGTACAAGAGAGACATGGATATACTGGAGGGAGTCCAGCAAAGGGCAACAAAGATGATGGAGTGGAGCATCTCCCCTATGGGGAAAGGCTGAGAGAACTGGGGCTGTTCAGCCTGGAGAAGAGAAGGCTTGGGGGAGAATCTTATCAATGTCTATAAATACCTGAAGGGAGGGTGTAAAGAAGAGGGAGCCAGGACCTTTTCAGTGGTGCCCAGTGACAGGGCAAGAGGCAGTGGGCACAAAATGAAATACAGGAGGTTCCCCCTGAACATCAGCAAACACTTTTTCACTGTGAGAGTGACTGAGCACTGTCACAGGTTTCTCAGGGAGGCTGTGGAGTCTCCATCCCTGGAGATATTCAGAAGCCATCTGGACATGTTCCTGGGCCACCAACTCTAGGTGGTCCTACTTGAGAAGGGGTTTAGACCAGATGACTTCCAGAGGTCCCTTCCAACCTCACCCATTCTGTGATTTCAGTGTCAGCAGAGATGCAGTGTGGAGGTATGGCTTGTATATTGCTCCTTTCCTCCTTGCACCACACCAGTAATGTAGCTGCACCCTCAGAAAACTTGAGCCTCACTGGTTTACTAGAGTCTGCACGCTGTTGATCCAACTGTTTCTTCTGATTGTGCGATAACTACAGTGAGTAGTAATTATTGACAAAATATGGAAGATGGATAAATGCAATAAGTATGTATAGACTGTACCACAGGAAAATGCTGTCACAATTTCTAGCACAATGTGTTTAATGCCATTGGAAAATTAGAACCAAGTTCTCCAATTCACTGTAATAATGTGTGGGTCTCATTTTTACGGGCAAGATTGTGTGCCCATATGCAAATCCAGTTATGAGAGATTAATATGATATAAGTGTTAGCTCTTCTGCAGAAGTAAAAAGTATTTTAGGAATAAAAGTATGTGAAATTTGTTCTCAGGCTCTTTCAGGCGCACAGTTCATAATATAGGTTAGAATAGCGCAAAGCCAAACACTGAGATAATTTTTGGAAATCCTAGCCTTCCTGTTGCCCTTTTGCAAGATTAGTTGCCCACTTACTGAAGGTTTGTAAAAGCACCTGAAAAAGAAGAAATTGAAGAAAAATAGTGCAAAGAAGCAGAGAAAAAAATTTAATTTAACCTCGTCTTAAATGTTTGTAGTACAGGAGCAAAATGCAGCTTTTATGGGGCAATAGTCCCATTCCCTCATGGGACAGACTATTTTGCCTCTGGCTTTGCAGTTATCCACTTACTGTGTTGTGACCTCGTAAAACAGGATGACAACATTGCATATTCCTATGCAGTATCTAGATCCGTGTCACGCATAGCAACTGGCCACAGATACCAAGAAATATGATGGCAGTAACTTTTGGTTTTCAAAGACTAAATTTTGTGCTAAGTTGAATAATAATTCATGAAATTACAAGGCTGCAATTGGTTTGGGTCATAGAATGTGAAATTTATTTTTAAAAAAGCTCTGTGGTGGATTTGCTTTTTTGGGATGTAGATATGCTAAAACAGAAATGGTGGAGAGGGCGCTGACAGCAGAGCAACACTGGTTGTCCCCCTTAGATTGTGCTGCTATCCTGGGTACAGAAGAATTCCAAGTAACCATATATATCCATCCATTTTTTCTTCTCTTTCCAAGCAAATTCTGGTTTTCTAAGTTGGTTGTTCTGGGTGAGATGGGTGCTCTGGGTCTTTGAGATATCTTGCACAAGAATTTAAATCCACAATGAGCAGATCTGCCTGGAGACTGGAAAATGTATTGCGGCAAAGTCTGACATCTCATTTCCTTCTGCACTGGAATAGGAAAGTGAGAATCTCCTGTGCAAACAGCTGGGTAGCAGCACTCTCTGGGCAAGACGTCAGACTTTTGGTGCAGTTGCAACTGGTCCATCTGCCAGGAGCAGACTAGAAACCTTCCTATGAAACTAAATCATAATCTGTTTTTAATATTCCAGCCAAACCTGAACATTCCAGCTGGCTGCGAGCAGTGTGTGGGATTAGCTGCTGGGGAGCAGCGCAGGGGGGGCTGTGTGAAGCTGGCCAAACCAGGACATGAGCTGACCCTGACAGCTTGGGAGCAGCAGTCCCATGGGTCAAGCAATAAAAATGTATTACTGCTGTTACTTTTGAATGGCTTTAACTTGACATGCTTTACTTCAAGGTAATCTTTAGGAGAGGACCAAGTATGTACCATGTTGGATGATGCCAGTATCGTAACTCTTCTTTTAGAAGTCTTATTTGCCAGAATCGTGACTTCATGTGTCCTGTCCAAACAGTATAAAAATTTGTAGGATCCCAGTTACTATCATATGGCAAGGCTCTCACTGTACACATTCTCACATTTGAGAACCTATTTTTACTATTATGTGAGTAAAATGCTACGTAATAAATGTTATTTGTACAACTAGCTTTTGGATGACTATACTAAATGAAAAAGCACAATAACTGAAAGAAACTATCCTTTTGTGTCATGATGTAGATTTTGGCTATCAGAGAGCATGACTGAACATCCCTACTTCATGAAGCCAAAATCCTAGTGATCACAGTGATTCTGAGAGGTGTGAGGTATGGTAGCATCCTATTTGAACTTGAGTCTCCCCATCCTTTGCAGCTGCTCAAATCACCTGAAATTGAGGAGTACAAGTATGCTTGCTATTTTCTTTTCTTGACTGAGAATATTCTGAATATGTGAGACTTCTTGATATCTATGGAATCTCATTTGTTCTCATAATGGTGTGATTTTTTAAATTTTCTTTTACAAATCCACACTTATGATAAAACCTCTGAAATAGTCAGCCTCCCAACTGCATCTCTTCCTAATCTCTAGGGCAAGAAAGTGTTAAAGATAAGCATTTCTGGGAAATACTCATGCCATAATTGCACATTGTCTGCAGTGTCACTCTATGAGCTCTATGTCACTCTTGCTGGCAAAAACTTTGAGAGAAATAATTAGTTAATTTTTGTTGTTGCGAAGTGCTTCTGTATTTACGTGCTGCTCAAGCTATTTTGAAAATTATTTTCTGGTTTCTTTTAATACCTTAAGATAACTACAGAAGATAACAATCACTATAATTCTGTTATTAGGCAGGAATCAGTTGGTTTACAGAGAAGACAGGCCTCTGTGTAAGGGAAGATGAAGTATGGAACAGCTGATGTGAATATGTTAAACTCTAACCTGCTCCTGTCGCATATTCAAAGTCAAATACAGAACATGTCCACTGGAAAAAAACTATAAAAACATGTAAGAATTTGAATGTCTCTGGTTAGGAGAAAACTACGTGCAAAGTTAGTAAAATTCTGTGTTGTCTTATCTTTTGACAACCGCACGATGACCTTTGAAATTCCAGGCCTGAGTTTTCATCTGAAAAGATCTATACATTAACAGTTTTATCTTGAGTTGACTCTGTTAGTATGGATACCTTGTGCTTTTGAAAGCATTCTCATATATTCTCAAGAGTAAGAAGCTCTGATGGAGTTGAATAGATCTTGATCTTTCACTTTAATCCAGAGAAGGTGAAATGGCACAGGATCTCTGCAAAAGTTATTATTTTCCCTACTCCCTGAAAAGACCAGAGTCCCCTGTGGAATTGGGCAGCCTGGAGAGGACAGCAGAAAAGGATAAGCTAAGGGGTCCTGTCTGGAGAGCATTCAGTTTCCCATTATGTACAGCTACAAGTGATACAGAAGCATCTCCTTGGCTGTACTTTGACAACTATTTGATTGATTTTTCTTCTGATAATGGAGACCACGTAAACCAAAAATCACAGTTCAGTATGATTTAGAACTCTTTATCCCTCTGTCTTTTATTTGGCTTTTATGTATATTGGAAGCAAAAGTGCTAAACCTTTTTTCAAATCAACTTTAAAAACATTTTTTCAATGGTCTGTTTATAAGCATATTTACTGCAGCTATAATTTTTTTCTGGAAAAGCTTGATTTAATTTTTCCCCCAACTTGTTTCTCTGATGAAAGTTCTAGGCAATTTAACAGTCTGCAATTTTCTGTACATTCTTTATAAAGAGCAAAATAATGATTCTTATTAGTTAATTTGATGATCATACAAGAATTTAGCTTTGAGGCATTTTTTTTCCCTCTTAAGAAATTACAACCAAATGTCTTTTTCATGAAATGTTTAGCATTAGTATACCTTAATAGCAAGTACAATAAGAAAATAAATCAAACCCCACACCTTTGTTTTTCATTTGTAAATTCCTAGAGTGACTTCTGGTTCTTGGCAAACATAAAAGGTTTTTTACAGGAATATCTCTTTGTAATTATTGAACAATGTATTTCTGTGTTTTGAGGATGTATAAAAATTATTTTTTTTGTGTATGAATGAATCATCTCTGCATACTGATTTATTAAAATGAGCACTACAACTCAGTTTCTTTGCTGACGGATTGCTCTTTCTGGTTTACTAAGAAATGCAACACTTTTGTCAATATTATAATAAACATAGAAAACTTTCCCATGAAAAATATATACAGTATAACTTTAGATGGTAAAAGCAAACAGCTCATAAAGACAAAATAAGGAAATATGCACTCTGATTACATAATATCATCTTGACTATTAGATGTATCCCAACTTCTAGTATTATTCAGACCTGTGAGGAAAGGAAATTCTAGGAGTTAGACTTTCACAAAGAACATGCTAAGCATCAGTATTTATAGACCTGGACTAGAGTTTCCAACCCAAAGATGAGTCAGAACTGCTGTGTTGGTACAGGAGACAGCTGGGAATGTATTTCCTGTGTTCAGTTACTCCAGAACAGGTAATGGCAAGATTTATTTATTGCTTATTAGGTTTGTGAATTCTAAAAGCAATTTTAATTAGTAAACTTTATTTTTGGTGTATTTTAGTTACTTTGTGCCGTTCTTGGTAAATAATGTATCACACTTACATTGGTGCTGTTAATTTTTTTTTAAAAATAAATAAAATAGGAAGCATATATCTAAGACGTGCTCCATTTCACAGATGTTAGCAGGATTTGGGATTATCCTAAAAACAACAAATACTCCTTTTGATAATTTGAGAGTATTCTTTTTCATTATTTTCCTTTTATTCAAAGCACTTAAATTATTTAAATAATTAAATATTAAAGAAAATATGTACTAGAATGTTAGCTTGCTGTGAAGCACTTCCCAGTGGGCCCTTGTCAGGCATATCTTCGCACAGCTAAACTCCCTTCAAGATACTATTTAGGTAGTTTCTTTTGACCCAGTGTGAATCTTATTCATGCATCTTGCTTTTTTAGATTGAGGGTTCAGTGAATTTCACCTGATTTTTCTAGAAATGACATTAATAATGCTGGTTATTAGCATTTCCATCTTGCTGTTTTCTTCTCTTCTGTCTTCTTGCCTGGGTGTCTGTGGAGCAGCAGTGCAGCTCGGGATATGACTGCTAAGACGGTTAAGCTGTAAATTTTAACATACTTCAGTCACACTGTTACCCTTTCTATATTTTTTCATCCTTTGCACTTGAAAGGTACTGCTGTGTTGCCCTTTCTGTATTATTTCAGACTTTATGCTTGTGTCTTGTCAAAGACATTTGCGATGTACCTGTAAACAGCAGTGAAGTCCCACTGGATGTGGTCTACTATAAAATAAGTTGATAGAAATACCCACTTCAGTAGGAGCTCTAATAACCTGTTGCTAGTATGGTAAAGCAAAGATGGGTGGCTCCTCTACTAATGAGTAGTATATAAATCGTGTTCACAGAAATTTCACATTATGAGCTCTGCTATTCGGGATCACTGTATGATCCTAGTCTTGCTTAAATTCTGCAAAATATGATTTTTTTTTTTTAAAAAGTCTAAAAAATAACTTAATTGCTTTTAATTGAGACAATGTAAATCTCAAGCTTAATTGAGGCAATGTCTCAAGCTTAATTGAGATAATGTAAATCTCTGTCATACTCACTGCTACTCAGCTACAGCCATTGATGTATACGAAGTTGTTTTGAGGCTGGGCAAAAGGATATGTAAGTCTTCCACATTTCTTGTTTGCAGCTGGCACTGCCAGTCTAATTATAGCCGTTAGAGTATCGGGCAGATGGGAATTTGGTAAGATAAAAAAATTGCTAAAACTGACTTTCAGATATTTACTAACAAGGCTTGGGCAGCCTGGGATTCAAGGGCTGCAGAAAAAAACTGTTGGCTCTGCTTCGCTTCATCTACCTGACCTTAGAGAGATCATTTGATCTCTCTGTGCTATATTCTAAAATTGTTATCCTCTCCTTGCTTTAAATATTTCTATGTGTAGAAATTTTTTTCTCAAAATTCTTGTGTAGTGTCCTCTTATGTCTAAGTGTCTTTACACTTAAAACCAGAACTGAAATCCCCTAAAAAGAGCAACTTCCTGTCATAGCTTACTGTGTAACTATTGTTAGTAACTGCTGTCTTCTGAAAACAGCCTTTTAAATAGTAACAGAGTAACTGAATAATTATGACAATGAAAGGTTTGCAGTCTTTCCAATGGGCTTTATTGCCCAAATAACATGAAATCCCAAATGAAATGAGACATTTTTTTGGAAAAATTTCTCCACCAACCAGCTCACAGATAACTATGGATAGCCTAATTTCAATTTTCTATTTTTCATTGTTTTTTCCCATGCAAATTAGGAGAGTGGTTTCTTCATTGTTCACCCTGACAATCCAGATTCATGCTGGTGGCTTGTTTGCTTCCAGTACCCATGCAAAAAAAATGCTTTTTGTGCAGGAGGAGTAACACTGTTCAACTGTTAGATGAACAGAAGAACTGGGAATGGTCTTTCAGCTGTATTTTCTAACCTATAGAGTTTTCTAGTGAAGTGCTAAACTGTGTGGGTTCTTAACCCAATCTTAATTCTTTTCTACTCCAAAATCCAACCTGAATAAACTCACTCTGGTGAGCAATCAGTTTTTATAGGTTGTTCCCAACAAAGTTCCAACAGATATGGTTCTGGTCCGTTTTTTTTTTTTTAAATGTCACTCCTTTCCCTTGCTCAAGTGATCTGTTCTGTGAGAGCGAAGCGAGACAAAGAGATGCTATTCAAATACTGGTGAAAAGCAGCATCAGCAATTCCTTAATCTGAATCCTCGCATGTCTTCAAAACTTTCTGTTTTTTAAGATGAGAGCATCTATTTCACATTTTGTCTGTGTTTACAAAGAGAGTTTATACATTTAGGAGGTCATATGGGGACAGGTTCAAACAGTCAGGTGTGGAACACTCTATTTCAGAGTTATTTAGTGCTCTGAAACACTTGTTTGAGCAATCTCTGCTTGGAGTCCAGGATAAGAGATGGATGCTGCTTACCAAAGGGCAGAAATGACAAAATCCACATGCTGAACAAAGGACTGCCTGTGCCTTTGTGTGGAAAAGGGAATTAACCCAATACCTCATCTTGGTTAAAAGAATATATTTCTGCTATCGCCATACATACATAATCAGAAATAAGGATCTGCTACTTCAAGTGGGGCCCTTCTTTGTGGCACATTGCATAGCATTATTCAAAGGGAGGGTGCTAAGAGGTGTATTCATATCTTTGCTGCATGATTTTAAAGTGGTAAGTGGTCCTGCAAGTGGTAGCTTAAAATCAGCTTAGGAATTGAAGACCTGGAAACATACAACTAAAGAAACCTTAGAATTATCTATTGGAATAAAAAATTTACAATGCTAAACATCTTATCTTTTGAATCTTTAGTATATGTAAATATATGCACTTTTTTTTTTCAGTTTAACATGTATTACTAGAAAGAAGATTGTGACAGGTCTCAGACTGAGAAAAATAACAAACTTGCAATAACCCTCTTGAATTCCTGACTTCAGGATTTCTGTCCTAAAGTACAGATGGATAGGAAATATAGATGGGTCCTAAATGTAAAGGGATACAAAACAAGTTTGTCAAAGCTTTAAATCGCGAGTGTTGGAGTGTGGTTTCAATTCTGGGGAAATGCTTTTCTTCTTGTTTATACTGTCTTCTTAAAAGGTGTGATTCAAAAAAGTGGAAATCAGAGAGAAGACCCAATTAATCTGACCTTTCTTCAACGAAATGGAAACTACTGTAAGCATAAGCTTACTTTTTACATCCATTCTGCTCAAGGTTATCTGGTTGATGCAATTTACATGAAGTATGAATAAATTTCCACCTGTTATCAGCATCCATTTGGCTTCTAAAGACAGTATCTTTAATTTTGTTTTTATGCTAGCGTAATGTTATACCATATGGTATGTGAAACAATATATAGCTTGTGCCTTTTTTTCTTCTTTGAAAGTATTTCTCTTTAAGTTAGGTATAATTTAATCTGAAATAAAATAAAAGATAAGAATTACTCAACACACTTGTTTTGTTGGGTTTTTTTGGTTGTTTTTTTTTTTTAAATTAAATTAATCATTGTCTCATTATCCAAAATTACAGTGAGTTGAAGAACAGAAGAGTCGCTAAACAGATGATCAGACTATTGACAACTCTTTCAGTGCTTGTGGTAGTCCTCAGTAATTAATGTTCTTTGGGTGTGTACCTATCCATGATTCAGTAATGCAAACTTCACAATTCCTTGTGCCTTCTTTTCTGGTCATCAAGAATGCAAAATTGTTCTTAGAGAAGGCCAAGGAAGAATCCTCTGAGATCAGAATATGGGAGCATTCTCATCACAACAGTCACTGAACTATGTTCAAAGAACCTTTTTATTTATTTAAAAATGTATCCTGACCACTTATCAGGAAGGGGAGGTGAAAGACTACCCCACAGTTTGTTCAGAGAAATTTCTGAAGGCTTCGCTGTCACATGACAGATGTGAAGGAAGGAAAAGCCTTAGCTTTGGCTTGGACAGTCCTATGATGATTCATGCATGTGTATACTCATGACACTTTTGGTTGAGGACTCCCAAGTCTGTCTAAACCACACAATGTGGCCTGCATTCAATTTAATATAGAGGTATTATAGAAAGTGACACCAGGGCTTTAAGGAATTGTTTACTACTGAACTGGGGCAATTGATTTCAGATTGCGTCTGGAACAGTCTGAGAATGACCACATTAGCTGGTATATAGACATATGGCAATTATTTTGGGTGATACGAGGTATCCTAGCTACTTAGAGTAGCTAAATAGGCTAGCTAGGTAGGTAGGGTGTGTTTTCTTTGTTTTGTTGCCTCTTATGAATGTTGAATGCTGCAGTGTATCTTTTGCTTCTTGCAAGTCTCCTGTTGTATTAAACAGTTGAAACAGAATGAATATGTTTTTTTCTAATTTGATTGTCTTATCTTAAAGTATCCACTTATGTATTTGGAGTTTCAATGGCAAAACTTGAGAATTCTTCTTGGGAAGACTGGACTGACTTGTGAATGTTAAACAGTACTTCATCCCACATGTTTACTGGTGGTCATCTGATATCAGGAGTGTCATACAAAGGACACCACTTGTATATACATCTTGTGTATATATGGGGAAAGTTTTACTTCCTTCTGTTGCTTCTCTTTCTTTTTTTTTTAAAGCTTCTTCAGGTTTGGGGAATCCCAGATGGGTTGGTCTAGCTGCTTAATTGTGCTGAAGGCTGGAAAATTGGATCTGTGTTTTTATTCATATCAGTACAGTATGTCTCCTGGTATTACTTTGCTTATGCATTCAGATATTTACCTTTTAAGAGACGTCCAGTTGTTGCTAAAGATAAGAGCTCATACAACTCCAAACTTTTTCTGGGCTTGCCTCACATTTGGATGGATCTTCCTGGCTGAGACTCATCTGACTCTATCAGTCTGGGTCAGGGGAAAGAAGAGAATAGTACTTGTCTCATCTTAATAAGAGTTACTATATGGCAAGAAGTATTTGGGAGGGAGGGAAGGAGAGGATAGAAGAGTCATTTCCAGAATGAATCTTGCTATTGCAATAAAGAAAGGACTATCCAGATGCATCTACATTAAAAAGGATAAAGTTCTGATTATGCATCCTTCTTTCAAAAACCTTTTTTTTTTCTTTTTTTTTTTTTTTTTTTTTTGTGCAGAGATCTTGGATATGCTTATGACTGACATTAGTAAAAAAACAATGGAGATCTTCCTGAGGAAGTAGGTGTCCTTTCTTCAAGAAGACAGCCAGAATAACCTTTAAGAAACAAATGCATATTTGAGTGCCTTTTTATGGACGGGTATAAGCTAAATCCTTTTTTTGACCTAAAAGATGAATGCTTTCTTCAGGGCTTCAAATAGTAATCATGTCCAGGAGTCTCACCAAGAATCTTCTAACACTACTTTGCTAGTACCTTTCCATCCAACATGTGTTAGGCCTGCCTGGGGCTTACAAGATCCCAAAACACTACCAGGTATACTGAGATACCAGCTGGCCTTCAGGTGTTTTTCAATGCTGGGATGATTGTGTGCTTCAGACGTTTTCCAAAAATGGTTCTCCATGAAAAATAAAAGATTTCTTGGTTTTCATCAGTATTATTGAGACTTCAAACATAAACCTCTGTATTTAGAACAACTACTGTTCAAGCCTCATCTGCAGAAGTACACAAAATGCTGTGTGTAGAGTTTCACTTATTCATTATTTTTTTTAAACTTGAATGAGTTTAGTACAGTGTTGCAAGGCACATGATCCTCTCACATCAGCCTCTCGCTGCTGAAAATAATGGAAGAATGCTTCGAAGGTCCCTTTAGACCTGCTGCAGGGCCGGTGAATGACAGTACTTTTTGTCTTGCCTGTATGTCGTTGCATTTTCAAACTGTTTTCTTCTTCGTCTCTTGAGACTGAGCACCAGAGTAACCTTGTCAAATAGGACAGTCTCCACACTATCTGATTATGATTATAAAGAAATGTTTGTACAAAACAAACTGATACTGAGAAAATGTTTTGTCATTTTGGTGTCTAATGGCACCATCAGATTGGGAGGAAAACGGAAATGTATTTTCAAAACTGGAAAAGTGCAATGTTTCACTAGTGTTGCTATGGAAACCAGTACTGGTACAATGTGTACTTCTTGTTCCTCAGTTCTTATGCCTGATGTGCAGCAGTTTCTCCTAAGATGACTCTTAAGAATAACATCAGGATGCCAGAGAAGTTTGCAAGTCCGTTATCTCTTACCTTCCTCTTTTCTGCACTGTTGCAGACAGAAGAGCTCTGTTGGTTTGGCATTACAGAGAGAGCATGACATGCATGACATTGTGTGGCCTGTAGCATGTTCTGCTGGCTTGCCATCCACTATTTAGTGATAGCGTATGGACTTACAAAATAGTAAATTTGCAGTAACATAGTCGTCAAAGTCTAGTAACCTTTTACCTTTTATTCTTCCTGCTTATGTGTGTGTGGGACCCACTAGGGTAGTAAGACAAGCAAGGGGGTTTTTTATGTGTTTGCTAATTGTTGTGAATTTTTTACCTCCTTGAGTGGAATAAAATTTTTAGGAAGTGATAGTCCTTGCATCCTCCCTGCCCCAAATAAGCCAGCTACAACTTCTCCAGCTTGGTCACTTGGAAATATTTATTGACATTTAAGTGAATCCTTTTAAATGTCTGAGGGTCTGTGTTCAATTCTCAGATTGCCCACAAGCTTCTTCTTTGTTTACAATGTTTTGCTTAGCTGTGGGAGAGCTAAAAAAAAATAAAATAAATAAAAAATAAAGTAGAAATAACATGGGAATATGATATTTTGAACCTTATAGGGCGAGTCAAATTGAGAATTTTGAACAGTGGTAAAACTGACTAATTTCTAGACAGATGTCACAATGAATATGGAACCTCTCATTTGCCAATTTTAGGTGCACACAGAAAAATACCTTGCTGAAACTTTCCATGAACTTCATTTAAATATTAGGAAAATAAAGGTGATAGGAATTACATGGAAAACAAATGCAATAAAAATAGGCTTCTTTCTTTAGATTAAACCATTCTTCCAGGACTGCATAAACTATGCTATGTTTTTCTCTGTTGCACATCTTAAATGGCATCTGTTTATTGTGAATTACTGGTTGGACATTCATTGCCATTTTTCTGGAGATGTCTCATGTTCTGCAGTGCTGCAATCTCTTGAGGATAAGAGGGAAGTACAGAGCTTATAGGCATCCAGAGCCAGGATTTAACTTCCTTGCTTCCAGCCATCTTCTGATTTGTGTCTGTTGCATGATCTGGTGGTTCATGGTTTTTGTTTGTTTTGTTGTTGTGTTTTTTTCCACCTGTATACCAAATGCGTATGTGCATCTTCTCAGGCTTTGACAAGGGAAAGGCTTTACCTTTTGGCATAATGAGTTAAACTATATGGTTGCAGCAAAATCAGTCCAAGGAGTGGTAAGTATTATTAGTGCTCATATGTGAAAAGAAATGTAAAATACATGAATGACTTAATTCTTGTCTACCACTGGCATAATAAAAGCAGCAGTAGCTTTAAAGGAATTATTGCTGTCTCCTTTGTGCCATATACCATCCACATTTGGCAGTAAAGGAGTTCAGCTGTAGAATGTTTCATGTATGCTGCATAAAATGAGTGCTGAAGGTGGGAAAAACACTTCTGATAAAGTAATTAAAATCTAAACATAATGTTTACTCCAGAGAACTGGAAAACAGAACACTTGGGAAATAATTTTAGCAAGCATCTGTGCAGAGCACAGGATTAAATTTTCTTTTCTAAATTTCTAATTTGGTTAACCTCATCTCTATTGTAGAGGTAGCACAAAGTATATCCTTGGCACATTAACATTATTCTTATCTATTCTCCTCCAAAGATTGATGCACTGAAAAGGCAATTTGTTAAAGCTGAAAGAAAAATATCCCTAATCTTTTTTTGTATTTATCCCAGGGGTATGCATGTATGGTTGGTTTTGCTCCTTGTTTCATTCCAAGTCCTCAAACTGTGTCTATACTACAAACCTTTTAGTGGCCAGGCCATACAGGTCAAATCAAGCTGCATCCTTGATGAGGAAACCCAGGTAGGACTAAGTAAACCAGTTGCTCCAGGGTTTTGGATTGGATAGCACAGATAAAAGTTAATCCTGATTGTATATCAAGGCTTAGTACCATGTGTCAA
>KZ506395.1:228445-239846 GCA_002844005.1 Limosa lapponica baueri
GTTGTCCTTTGTTTTAAAAAGCAAACGTCCCTTCCATGCCTGAGGTATTTTCCAGTAGTGAAGTAGTCCAAAATGAAGTTACACTGGGTATAGGTCTGGAAAGACCCTCTAGGATTGGACAGGTTTTCACATAACCTAAAGTAATTTGGGTAGGTTCAGACAGGAATGTGCATATGGGGTATTTCCCTTCTCACGATTTTTGACTTTCTCCTTTCATTTCATTCTACACTACAAGATGAGGAACGCGATACTTGGGTATTCTGTGGTTGAAGCACAGGAGGCAGCAGAAGTGAGACATTTAGGCTCCTTTTTAGAACTGTGAAAGATTAGACATATTCCTCTAGAATATCCACAATATTTCAAATCATTATGTTTGGGCTGAAAATATCTTAAATGCCTATCTGTCAATTTATGTGTAAATTTGATGTTTCTTGAAATGGCATTTATTGTTTTGCAGTAGGAGTTGCATAATCTTATAACAAGGAAGTCACATTGTGGGTATTTCTCAAGAGGTAGATTATATTTTTTTCCCATTCATGTATTTTGGAGTAGAACAGGGATTACAATACTGTAGTTACTCAGTAACTAAACCATCAGTTTAAATTCTTACGCTATGGACACGTATTTCGTAAGCACCAATGTTCTTATCTTTCTGCACAGATAATTAAGCAGTTCAGAAAATATAACTTACACTCATTATTTAACTTCAAAAGTAAAGTCTTGTTTGTTAGTAGTATTTTCCTACACGTGGTGTATTTTGTGTGTAGAGAGAACAGCTCCTGCACAGTGAAACAGTAATCACTTAAATCAGCATGAGAGCTAGTTTACTGCATATTTGCTGCAAGAATTGATGTGCATCAAAGGCATGACTATACCTCTATTTTTCTGTATAGACAAAATGTTCCTTTTCTCTTGAGCATAATCAAATGGGTTAGTGTTAGATGACATTTAAAGCATCATCTAATCTGTAGGACTAAGCACACTAATAGTACTGTCATCTGCAGTATCTTTCTTCTTGCACTTTATGTGGATTATTTGGAATATAGTGTATGTTCTAATACTTAGATTGGGAGATTGGAATTAGGATTACTGGATGCTGTTATTGCTGGTGTCCCTAAGTGTTGGCAGTCCTTGTGAAATTAATTTTAATAATATATTGTAATATTAATTTTTATATCTGATTATCTTATGTGTTTGTATCTGGTTATCTTATGTGTTGTTTTAATGAATTATATTTGAGGTATAATTAATATTTTTATTTGAGTATCTTAAAACATTTGTTCATTCATAAGAATTTAGAAAATCCCAATCCCTGATGGTACTGCAGCAACGCATTTTATAGTTATCTACAGTTATAGGACTACATCTGACTTGTAAGAAACACAAGTCAGTTTGATTGTGGGGAGGGACACTAGCTTGTCGTATCTGCAATCTCTGGTAGAGATCCCATGCAGGAGCAAAATGAAGACTGCCGCACTTTCCAAGCTGGAAACACCAGGCACTATGCTTGTTGAAACTTCTTCATTCTTTGGAAAGATCTTTGCTTTTCTTGGAACTTGAGAATACTTTAGCCTCCTGAAGCTTAGTCTAAAGGCAGCTAATCTGAATTAATCTGAATATTTTTCTCCATGTTTTTAAAGAGTTTAAAAGAAATGGGTTGTTGTTGTTTGTGGCTGTTATATTCTGTCATCTTCTAGTAGAAATTCACACACCTAATGTCTCAGCATTTGTATTCTTTCTGTTGGCAAGAAAACTAGATACATTTCAGTGTCTGTTGAATATAACATTTAAAATATAAGCATCTTGATTAGCTAAATCAAAAATATGCAGCAGGGAGTTTTGGGGGAGGAAGGGGATTGTGGTTTTTTTCACGTATTAAGTGACATTAAAAAAATGCAGAACTTCATCTAGAAAATACAGAATTTCATCTAGGTTTCCTAAACGCATGTTTAAAAAAAAAAAAGAAAAAAATTCCCATCTCTGTTTTACATTTAATACATAACTTTCACACAAGTTTGTACATCATATTTACTTGTTGGAGTGACATATAATGTATGTTTGAGCATTAAGCAATATTTTGCACATTCTAATACAATATTTAACTTGCTCATATACTCAATTTATTATTTATAACTCAATTTATTAATCTGCTGATTCCAGTTTCCTGATTATTGCTATTGAAAAGTTCACACAAGTTGTTTTCTTCAGATTTAATAATTCAGTGAAGGCTCTCTAAGCACATTTCTTATGTTTTTATGCTAAACATTCAGAGTCTCAACCATGACTCTTACCACTAAAGTGCTGCAGTGAACGTCTTCCATTATGTACTTAGATATTATAAACTGGAAAGATGAGATTTGGTCTTTTCCCAAAGAGAAATATTTTGGAAAGGATGGGTAAATCTAGTTCAGCTTTTTCTAACTAAAAGTAGTGTGAAATAATACTATTTTCTCCCTTTTATAGAAACAAGGAATATTACCTTTAGACCACTCTTATTACTGATGCAACTGGAAAGGGAGCTAGAATGTGATTTCCACAATGAAGTGATTCCACATGGCAACATGGAATTAAAGAAAAACCTACACAATTGAGGATATCAAATTAAATTCATTACAGGAAGCTCAGTGTTCCTGAATGGACAGTCAGAATCTTCAACAACCTTTTCTACAGTCCTGGGAAATAAAAAATTAATTTTAATTGAGGCTGAGTATCTAGTGTCAAAACTTGTTTCCAGAAACAGGATCCTTTATTAAAACTGGTATTTAGAATCAGAAGATGTAGGAGAACAAAAGAGTTAAGTAAACTGATTTTCTGTGGCTCTTTTGAATGAATGTGCTGTGCTTTCACCCTATGTTTTCATTTAGTTCTTTTACCAGCCTCAAAGAGTGCCGCACATGGTGGTTAATTTTCATAGGTTCCTAACTTAGGCAATAAATTTGGGGATATTTATCCCCAAAATAAATATTGGGGATATTGATAATATAATATTGGGGATAAATAATATATTAATACACATATATTATATTAACATATAATAAATAATAAATATTGGGGATAAATAAATGAAGAGCAACCTTGGATTTATTCTGGCTGTCATTATAGTGTCAGTCACTCATGTACTTTTTATTTCTTGGTTTTGTCTAGGCTTAGAGTTATTTGTTGTCCTCACTAGAGTATTACCGTTCAAGGGTAGAACTATTTTCATTTAAACTGTAATGAAATGTTTTTTACTAATAGCTTTTATAGTCCCTATATAAATGCAATTGTTCTAACAGTTTCTAGATGAAACACCTTTTGGATGGTCATTCTTCAGACAAGAAAAGGCACATAAATACATTCTTGCACACCAATTCATCAAATATCAGTATTTCAAATACTTATGTCCCTAAATGTAGTCATAAATTAGTTCCCCTCCTCAATGTATGTCAGGACCAGTAATATATATACACACAGTAACATCTTGTGGCCTAGATGGAAAAAGATCTTTGAAAAATATTTTTACTTTTGTAAAGTGTTAAGTAATACATCAAATTAACGTAAAATACTTTAACAGAAAGCATGTCTATTTATACTTATACATTTGTACCTGAATAATGCCATAAAAAGGATCTTTTTTACTTCCATTTTTCCCACTACTAATAAAGAATCCATTTGTCTCTTGTCCATTCTGTTTTTCCAAAAATGTTTTCATTTCAATGTATTGCTACAGAGTTGAAGGTATTTTACTACTTGTTTTTGTTTTGCTTTGTTTTTAGAACTGTTTATAAATCAGATTTCTGGCAGGTACATAAATGTATGTGTCTTGTACAACTACAGAAAGGTCAATTTTTGTGGGTTTTAAGTTAATACAGTCATTCTATTATTTTTTTAGTGCTGCAGAATTGGAGGTCATCATTAACAGGACTTTTTTTATACTCTTGTATTAGCAGTAATGGGATTTTTCTGAATATTTTTATAGGTTTGATTTTGAATTTGAAAGCCTCACTTCTAATGCCAGGTTGCTACTTACTGCATCAAAACTAGACAGGCAGCAAAATTATTTATATTACTGTAAATGTAATATTTATGAACATCTCTTCAGTTCTCTCAGTATATTTTATACTACTATTTGACTCCATCAAAAAAGAAACGGCATGCTGCTCCTGGTAGACAAAACAAGACAAAATTAGCCATTCTGCTGTTTTACAAAACAAGCTAACAAAAATGTAATCTGCAACTGTGGTTTGATGCGTTAATTGAGAAATTGTTAACATTTCATATGAGAAAAAGAGTGTTCAGAGGACTGAACAAGTCAGGGACTTTCCCTTCCCAAGAAAAATTGCCCATAGAGTGCAAGCACAGATTAATCTGTATAATTTACAGCAGCGTACTGTATTCATCAGCTGTACAATTTGCTTTTAACTCACTGGGAAGGCTTAGGACTTTGCATGAAGAGTTTCTGTGAAGCATGAAGAATGTTCTGTGAATTGCTACGTTTGCAGCGATGGGCCTCAGATTCACATCGTATGTTCTTCAGTGCAACCTTGCTAAGCTTGGAGATTTTCTAATGCTGGACTTGTATTCCACACCTGTGGGGTGATATTCTGGGACCTTCCTCCTGCTTTAGGGCCTGTCATTCTTAGATGAGGTCAGCTTGATCCGCTCTCTGTGACAAGAGAGTCCTGAGACTGCCCTAGAGGGGTAATCCTGTAGGGTTAGCCCTTGGAAAGATGTGGAGGGGGTGATTCTCATGTCCGTTGGCATCACTTGAGGTCATTTATACCAACTAAAGTGGTTTTGAAACTGAACCCTTGGGTTTAAAATTATGCATATGCCATGAAGACAAGCCTCAGAGATAAGCAAATGGTTGTGTGTAAAACAGGTGTAGTTGGGTTACAAAACTCTATTAAATGGTGCTGATTCACATAACAGGTTATGCATACACCATACGTATACACGCAACATACCTTCATGCACATCCAGTGGTGTTCTGGCAGGTTTCCGAGAGATGCGGGAGAGTTTTATGTGATCAGCTGCTACTCTAGAGTCAAGCTGCTCTGCCAAAGCATGAGGAAATTTACTGACTTGCAAATGGAGCTTGTCATGCTATGGATTTCAGAAGTCAACTCTTGCAATAAAATTTATTTCACCTTTGGACGTCTTCACCATTTTTTAGACTCAGTGTACTGAGCTGTAAAATTGAGATATAGTTTGCTTACCCCCTTGAAAGTAGGGTTTATTCATCTACAAATGAATATTTTAAAGTGGCAAAATGGGTTTAGAAGTGAAGAATATACTAGTTAAATTAATACTAGTAGATCATTGTTGCTAATGCCAAAAGTACAGGAGTTCAGAGTCCTGAAACTGAAATGCTCTTGCAAACTGCCACATGGCAAACATAGCCTGAAAAACAACCCTATTACTTTCCAGACAAATACAGCAAGGATAATACACAAAAAGCTGATGCAAATATATCCAATGAGAGAGCAGAGAGCCCACAGTTAAAAAAATTTCACACAAATAAAGATGCTTAATCTTTGTAATCTTCATATTCTGCCTTCACTTACACATCTGCAGTTCCTTTGGTTTCAATAATATTGTTCAATTGTAACCCAGAGAACTATTTTTTTGTCAATGCAGTGTTCATAGGTTATGGTTTGGAGTTGTCTAATAGCTGGCTCTGCAGATTCTGGAGGGAAATCTTAATTATATAAAAAGACATGATGTCTGGGATGCCTGGTGAATCTGTCTCATTTCCCACAAGCACAGCTTCTATAAATTTCTAGTCCTGTGTAGCTTCTTAACAAAAGAGATGTTGGAGGTAAAGACTGTTCACATGATTTTTGAGTAAATAGTTGGCAGTAATAGACAACCTGGATTAGATATAGAGCTGTGGTTCATCAGAGTAACTCAACTACAGTTAATTTACACTAGGAGTGAGGCTTGTAGCCATCTAAGTCAGTGGTCATCTCTCAGCCCAGGTAGGAGGCATAGAAACAGCTGAGACACCAGACAGTCACGTGAAGAACTCTGCAAATGCATGAAGTAAATACAGGATGGCATATTATGAATGTTGAAGAGTAAGTTAAATTTGGATTATTTTTATATCGTGTCTTATTATGGGAAAATTATTTCAAAGGGTTCTGCTGTCTTTAGGGAAATGCACTAATTTTAGCTCTTGAATGTTTTTCCCTTGAACTGTGAGCAATTGGCCTTGAGTGGCACAGGAAACGGTAAAGGGCAGCAGCCAAAGCTGCTGGAAAACAGCTGATGTCTGAGTTTTCTGAGCAACAGCTGCAAAATGCTTAAAATTAACAATGTTTAACGCACAGAGTGATTTGAGCCAGCTCTCCACAGATGTAAATCTGTTACTGCAATGGCATTCCTCTGACTTACACCACTGTAAGCTGTCTAGGAAAACAATAGTCAAAACATCATTCCTAACTTGTTTTTCTTCAGCTGAAAATCACGATGCTGAGTCTTCTTTAGTTTTACATAAACTAGCTCTGCTTTATTGCCATTACACTGAACTCTCACTGTTGACTACTAAAAGAATCAGACCTGTTCATGTTGTGTCATTTTAAATGATGTTCCTTGATTTTTTGGCACTAGTATGATACTCTCAACCAGTGCAGTTACTGTTGTAATAGAGTCAGATAATCTGCAGGTGGTTATCTTCCTTATAGCTCACAAGTTTCATGGACTTTTATGCATTAAATAAAAAAGGTCATCTGGATGTAAAAGACTAATTTGGAATGATTTTGTAATGAACGCATATGTCCCACGATGAGTTGTCTGCTGCGTAGCTGGAAGTTCTGAAAATAAACAGAGAAAAGGATAGCAGTGGTGCAAAAAAATAGGTCAAGACCTAAATTGTCCTCTGATTAGTGTTTAGCTGTTGAATTTGCAGCTGCCAGTGACGCTGGGTTCATATTAACTGGTAGGACCGAGGAATACAGGTTTTTACTGAAGGACAGAAAATCAGTGAAGCAGTGACAAACATGCATGTTTGAGGATAGAATTTAGCCAGGGAGTGACCTGTATGTTAGATGTCTAGGAAGAACTAGATAGGGAATTTTCTGCTGAGACACTTTCATACTAGAACATATTCTTATCTGTAAGTGAAACACTTTAGAAGCAACTTCCCAGCTTTAAGTTAAGTATCTGTCAGGAAAAGATACTCAGCTCCAGAATGGAAATCGCTCAAAACCAGAGAGAGGGATCCTATTTGTCTCTATTCTTTGTTTTGAAAATTCTCTCAGTATAGATTGGATCTTTTTCTTTTAAATAATCCTGATGTTTCAAAATGTGAAAATAGTTCCTTGGTAAACTGTTCTCTAGAGAGAATAAAACAGATGAGATCTGTGAAACCTGAAGAAGAATCATAATGTTATAACTTGGTTCTTTAGATAAAGAGTAGCTTTTAGGTATCAATCTGATTTTAGAGACCAAATTAATTCACTTTCAATAACAGCAAATAAATAAATGGCATTTTCAGAGAACTTTAATCTCAGAGAAATAAAGCTATGGGCAAGCAATATCAATTAACAGGCTGAAAGCAAGGAAAGCTACATCCAGCAATGCATGGTAACTGAAGATTACAAACGTACATATGCCTTCCAGTCAAGCTGATGCAACTATGACAGCTGGTGTCAACAGATTTTGAAAAATGCAAACAAAATGGAGTATTTATTAATCAGAAAACTGGGTGTTACCCTGACCTCCATGGTTGAATGAGAAGCAAATAGCGCTGACAGCAGTAACTCTGATAAAACATAATGCTTTTCAGTTTGAGGTCACGATTATATTGTTGTTGTTGTTGTTTAAAGCTGTGAGAAACTGCAGTGCTACATACAAAAACTTTCAAAGTGTTGATCTTTTCATGCTGAATAATCATGAGTTCAGTTCTTGCTGTGCTTTTAAGTATATATTAAGCTATCAATAAAAGGCTTCAGGAACTACTCTTACCAGTTTGTTAAAGTAAGCTTCATCTTTATTTTTTTTTAAGTGATATCCAATTCCTTAGTTTCTGTTTTTCCTAGAGTAGGATTCAAACAGGAATTATTTACTATCTGTGCTGATTCTTTTTCTCCATCTTTTAAGAGACAGAGTCACAATCTTATGTACCCATTCTTGCATGCACACACAAAGGCTCAAAATAAAATTTTTAGGAACAGCAGATAGAGAATACCAACTCCTTTAGCAAATAACAAAAAAAATTATTTGTCAGGTTTAGGATACCCTCCAAGTCTATCCAGGAAAATTACTATTAATATGTGTTTGAATCATTAATTCGGATAACATACTGCAACAATATGAAGAATGACAATGTGAATGGAACTAGGAAAAGGAAATATTAAAACATTTTCTAATACAGACAGTTAAGACAATAATACCCCTTCTATTGATTCCCTTAGTTTTAATTATTTTTCACATAAAATTCCATACTTAGGTGTTTCACCCTTTCCTGAGGTTTATCACTGCTTGGAAAGTTGAGTTAAACTTGAAAATGCACAGTACGGACCAAACCACATGAATGTTAATTTGTTTTCTCAAATCGAAAAAAACATCAAATCCTGCTATTCGACAGGTAATGCATATCACAGAGTAAAATTCCTTTCTCTTTTTTCCAGTTTGCCACAATGTGATTTAGATGAGTTCTGTTTATGACAAATCATTTGTCAACATTTCCTTGCAAATTTCCCTTTGAAGGATTAAGCCATACTGCTGCGGCAAACTGCTTTGTTGCTTCTGCAGCTGCCAGCTTATTATCTCTCTGTCTTCTCACTTTTCTTAGCAACAAAATACACTTCAAGCTCTTTCAGTCCAAGCGGTTATGCTAGCATGATTTTAATGATTTGCTTTGTTTACATTTGATGTCTGTTAAAACAGCATATCCTGAGTTTTTCCCACAGACTTTAATAAATGTTGACTTTTTTGGCCGCAGTACTAGTTTATGGAACACAACTTCTCTGGGTGCTTTTCAACGTGATTTTTAATCAAAACGACTTTCTCTGTGATTGCCTGTGTGACCCCATCTTTCTGGCACACCTGAGAAGCATGGAGGGCTGCTCGGAGGAGAAGGGGTTGCACAAGTTTCTTCTGCTGCCAAGAGTTTGTATATCGGACAATGACCTGAAAAATATCTTCTGCATAGACTACAGTAAGCACTCTGGCAATTACTGACCCATCTCAAATCTTGTCTTCTCTCATTCCAGAAAATACAAAATGTTTTCTATCTGGGATGTGTCATGGCTCACTGGAAACATTGCAGTGACTGTTGTGCTGAACATCTCAGTAGGGATTTAATTTATCCAAATAATTAGCTCAGTTTTCTGCAATCCTTTTGTTTCAGTCCATTTATGTCAGACACTAGTCAGTGTCTTGTTCATGATAAATATAAGGAAAAAATAATCTTTACATTCCAAATGATTTATGTTATGAGAGCTATTCTACCTGCATGTATATATTCTTGTATACTAAAATTATCCCGAGAAGTTTCACACCTACTTTTTTCATGACAGCAGCCCTTGATGTTATTTCTGCACTAGGCGTGTAGAGAAATCCAAGATCCACTGCTCTAAAGGTGTTGCAACAATCTAGTCCATTGGGCATACAGACTTGATTTCAGAGGGGAAAGGATTTTTGAGAGTCAGGATGCAAGATGACATACTCTTTATGGTTGTTCTAGACCTTTGTTTTAGCTCATCTGATTTTTCCAACTTCAAGCATAGGATTTAGCTTAGGTTTAACACATTTAGCATAGGATCAGGCAGTCCAGATTTGTTCTTAAGGGAAGTTTCAACTGTGCTTTCCCCCTGAATTTTCCATTCTCACCTTTCCCAAAGGGGAGCCACCTTCTCTTTCCAGTTCCCACATGCCATATCACCGTCTGTGATTCCCACTGCACCTGGAAGCACACTGGCAATGGGGCACAGTGGGGTCTTGTGCTGTGGGTTGTTTGTTTGAGCCCGTATGCAAAATACTCAGGGTAACCTACAAAGAAACCTCCAGACCTTCCACAAGGAGCTGGTGTGCTACCATGTTTCAAAGCCTCTCAAAAAAGTAGATGAACACCTACCTCCATGTGACAAGCCTCTCATTCTGCTTACACAGCTATTATTACAGCTTTCTAGTTTGCTTTCTTTAAAGCTACTTTCTTCCTTAAGTTTCAAGTGTAAAAACACTGGCTTGAGATATTACTGTAGGCAGAAAAAGCCTCAAGCATCAGTACTAGACAATGTGGTCTAAGCCGAATGGAGAATCTCTTTTAATATTTTGTGGTGAGTTGGTGGTGTAAGTCTGCAAAGGTTTTATTTAACCTCTTCCTTTGTGTGTGGAATGAATGAAGTACAGGCTATATATATTGAAAAAAAAAGAGGAAAAATACTAATTTTTAATGAGCTCAGCTTAGAGTATTTCTAGATACGACTACAAATTGGAAGTCACAGAGAACTTTGAAATTGGACCCAGTTCATTCCTTACATATAATATCACCTATATTCTTAGCAGCAAAAGCAAATTTTGGAAGCAACAGTGATATTTTGATATCTATCCCCATCTAGTGTCTGTGAGTGTTATTAGCAAAATAATCCATCTCTGTTGTCTCCTGATTCCACTCATATTCCCTGCCCCCAGAATAGCACAGAAAAAAGTCTCCTTTTTGCATAGCACTTAGTGTTAAAACACATTCTGTTTTAATGGACTTCAGTCTTTTGTACTTTTGTGGCTTATATACAAATACTCCTTTTTCACCATCCTCCAGAAACTAACAGATCTAGCTACTGAACTAATAATGAACCTCTGTCAATGAAATTAAGATTGGGCAATGTTTGTCCTCAGTCTCTTGCAACTGCTAATACTATGAATGTTAGGTAATACACAACTTTTCAGTGGGTTGCACATCAGCACCTTGTATTTGTACAAGTACTACCAAATGAACTGGCATCAAATATTTTCATGTCCTAGTACTTTTCCTTTTGATTCTTAAAGGTATGTGGAAGTCATAATTAATATTTTTGTTAATGTATTTGAATTTAATGACAATTTAAGAGAAGAGCATAAATAAAAATCTTGTACATTTGAAAAGCTTTGTGCCAAGAAAGGTAAAGCAAATTTGCGTATCTGAGTGTCTGAAAATACAGCAAAACTTGTCCATTTTTAAAGTAAGTAACCATACTGTTAAGTGATCCAAAATATAGAAGGTACAATTCAGGTTATTCCAAAGGAAAGGAAGATTAGATCAATAGCAAATAAAATATTACCATTTGTGATTCTCTTTGATGGGTATTTAATGTCAAAAAGCACTGTTCCCTCTGACAGAAATGTGACTTCTTTAACTATATAAAAATGCACTATTGTAACTAGTTTGCCATATTGGAAATAACATTAAAACCCAGCAGGACTGAGTGTTTTTTGGTTG
>KZ506396.1:15318-35976 GCA_002844005.1 Limosa lapponica baueri
TAAGGGTGCCCTTCTAAGCTTTGAATGTCAGAGAGCAAGACTCTAAACCCCAGGCCTCTAAACAGAGGTGCTGGTGAGTTTTAAGAACCACGAGGAATAAGTGGTGCTTTAAAATAGGCAGTCTGCCTCCCTCATAATTGGGCATCAAAAGCTCTTTATACTCAGGTTGTATGAAGCCATATATGGAAACTGCAAGCAGAACCATGAGAACGGATGCATTCTAGGATACTCAAAAGTTACATGGTGCTGATTCCAAAAATAGTAGCCATCAGAGACAAAATTTAACTGTATTATTTGTTGTTGTTGTTAAGAAGTTTGCTTATGCACGTGTATTTGAAAAAAGAAACCACAAACCTGAAAAATGTTATTAACTCCCCAAGAAGCATTATAAAAAGGTTGAAATAGAAAGCAGGCATGCAAGTGCCACCAGTGACAATCTGTCACTTGATCCACCTTCTAATCCACATCTTTACCAGTCCTGTTCCCACCTCCTTCTTCCTTTGGTATCAGTTTGCCAGCCATTGTGCTGAACCCAGTTTAAAAACCTGGACCCCAGGTTTTTAATGAATTGCTTCACAAGAAGTAAACAGACGTATAGTCCCTTTCCCCTCTCCTCGCCTCTCCTCTCCTCTCCTCTCCTCAAATGAAGATGAACACAAGGGCCTGCACCTGGGAAGAAAGAACTCCATGCAATGGTACAGACTGAGGGCTGACAGAAGTTTGTCAATTAAGGACTTGGTGTCTTGCTGGACAGCAAATTGAGCATGAGTCTGCAGTGTGCCCTTGAGGCACTGAGGGTTATCTGCATACTGGGCTGTACTATATAGTATATAACCAACAGGATAATGGAAATTATTATTCCCTTCTAATTGGGATGTCTGAGATTATATCTGGAGCAGTCCAGTTTTGGGGTCCCCACTGCCAGAAACACAACAATAAACTGGAGCAAGTCCAGAGGAGGGCCACTGACTTACACAGCTGGAGCACGTAACATACGGGCAGAGGCTGAGAGAAGTTTGTGTGTGCTCAGCCTGGAGGAGAAAAGGCTAAGGAGGGACCCAGATGCTGTCTTCAACAATATTATAGTGGTTGTGTACAAGACAGAATGAGACTCTTCTCAGAGGTGCCAAAATAGCATGAGAGGCAATGGTCACAAGTTGCAACAAGGGAAGTTCCTATTGACTATAAAGAAAATATTCTTCATCATGGGATCAGTCAGCCCTGTAAAGATTCCCCCAAAAGGTTGTGGGATTTCCAGTTTTGGAGATACTAAAAGCTTGACTGTTCAATCCCTGAGCATGTTGCTCTAATTCTGAAGCTAGGTCAACTTTGAGCAGGGCGTGGAACCAGATAACGTCCAGAGATCCCTTCCAATCTAAATTTTAAATAATCACATATTTATATTTAAAGTACAAGGGCATATTCAAAGTTAAGGTTCAATTTCCAGTTCAAAAGTCTTCACGTTAAGCTTCAGAAAGATGCACAACCATTTTTAACTATAATGCACTTGGTAGATTTCAGGCCAGTAGTAATAACATATGTGATATGAAAACAAAACCACAAAAAAGCAGCATGTCTGTGCAATCTCAAACTAAGCATATAGAGCATGGGCTGCTGTAACTTGACCAAGTTTTTATCTGTGTACACATTACACAGATATATCTGAACTCATATGTTTGTACCCAGAATACCCCAAATGATAACACATTAACAAAAACTGAATCAGCACAGGAATATATTGCTTACACAATTTATAAATGATGACATTATTAAATGCGGTGAAAATTAATTTTTGTAGTCAAGACTCATGGGCAACATAGATCTGTAAAGCAAAGCATATTGTCTGAAATGACTTAGGAATAAAATTTGTGAACTTTAAAGGAAAAAAAGATCTTCAGAATCGAAAGTGAAAGACAAGGTTAAAGGAAGTAAGAAGACAAAAGTGAAACAAATAGGTAAGATTTTTTAAGAAATAATGGATGTCATGCTCTGGGGCAAAGATAAAGATTACAATACAAGCATGCAATCCAAATGTAAAAGCTTTTAGGTAAAGTGAGAAGTATTTTCAAACTACTTCTATGGTTGAAATAGTAGCATTTGAAAAACAGAATAAAACTACAGTATCACATTTGTATAAGGCATTATTAATTCTACTGGTTGAGCTCCCCCTTTTAACCCATCCTCACTGTGAAAGGGTCATTTATTCTTCACTGACTACCTTGCAAAAAACAAGGACCAGAAAAGGGAAGAAAATAGCTGTTTTCTCCAAACATTGAAAATAAATTGGTTTTAGCCAGATCTATGCAACAGACAAATACAATTTAAGCCCAAACATGAGTAGTGATAGTGTCAAAGAACTCTGTGTTTACCCCTAGAATTAAATAGAAGCAGAATGTAATGGAGGAAAGATCCAACTCCATAAGCATTCATTCCCTAATTCTTAAATTACTTTAATAATTTCAATTGGCAATATAATATTATGGGAGAAAGACATCCAAGACTGATGCTAGTTTTCCTTATGAGCAGAAAGTCCCAATTCCTGAAGGAATAGTTGCTTTTCTCTCATCTAAACACAATTTACCATTATTTTTCAAACTGTCACAGAAAGAGGCTAAAGAAATTCTACTAAGACACCTATAGGTGACCTTTAGGTAATTCATTCAAAGACCAAGTGCTAAAAAAAGCAATATGATTCTAACAAAATAAATAGTAAATTTGCAGTGGCAGAGGATCAGACTGTTTTCTGTTTCTTGGATGTTATCCTTATATTTTCTGAAAAGTATGAATTATAATTGAACAGAGACTGACAGCACCATAAGAAGTGCTGCTCTGATCGTATTTCAGCACATATCAGACAAAAAAATTTAGCAGATAACAAATAGCCTTACTTTTTACAGAATTGAAGTTAATAATGTAGATAACCATTTATACAGGTGGGGCCTAAGAATTTTGGTAGTCAATTAGAATTGGGTACCTAATGCCCTGGGATTTTAAAGTGCATAAATAATTCACACATGTAACTCTTAAGAAAAGACTAAAACTGTACTGTCAAAAAGAGGAGAATCTGTCATGGATATCAGTGAGAATACACCTGTTGCAGAAAACCTAAGATCGTGGAAGAAGCTGGATTTTTAAATGCATCACACACCAAAAAACCCTTGTGAAGGCATCACCTTCACAAACTTCAAAGTCCTGATTTGATCCATCACGATTTTCAATGCAAAATATTAGCAAAAAATTCTATCTACCATTGGGAGAATGGTCAGATCACCTAAAATTAGACTGATACTTTAAAACATTATCAAGTCGATTGTTTATGCAGAAGTGATTTGGGAACACAAATTATATTTTTATTTAGAAAAATTAAAATTAGCCACAGACTTGGGAAGGAAAAGAAGTCTCTCCAATGTAATGAAGAAGACTTAAAGTTTTAAGAAACATTCTACTTTTAATTATGGTTAATTATGGTTTAATTGATTAAGAAAAACATTCTAACTTATAAAGTTAAATTAATTGAACTTAAAATTGGTGCAGATTTTAGTTAGAGAAGGCCCATTATTAAAGAGCGGGTAGATTAAGAGAAAAAGCATTTGATCAAAACTGATCATGCTACCACAGGCAAATGAGTTACCAGCCATCAGCAGTATTACAGTAATTTGCCATGTGCTCTCTTCCAACTGTACCTAATTAGCATTTTATTTCAATATTCACAGTAAGTTATTATGACATAGCTTAAGTGAAGTGAATATATTTTACACTGCAACAGCAAACTAAAAATACACACACAGTAGATTATAGCTCAGCTGAGGTCCTGAAGCTCATTACTTTATGGTAACCTAACCATTTTCAACATGTTTAATGCTAACATGAGCCTGGTATATCTTTCTTCCTTGGCATGTCTTCTTTTTCTTCTTCTCTTCCCTCCTTAGGCAGAATTTCAGGATTGGAAAGAAGAAAGAGGAGAGAATTCACAGACTGGCCATATGACCAGGATTTCCAGACACCCAGGGTAAGTGGGATCTGGACATGCCTTGTGGAGTTGATCTGTGCAATTGCTAACCATCTGCGTAGTGTGTGCGTGTTAGATCAGATGTGCGCATATGTAGCAAGTTCAGTGTATGGCACACAGCCCATATTTCCCTCTGAGATCCCCTGGATGTGTGCCCATCCTTTAATTCTGTATACCTCAAACAACTCCTTCCATTCTCCTTTCTAGTAGCGTACAGAAAGTTAAGAAAGTTGTCCTCTAAAGTAAAAAGCATGGTAAGAGAACGGCAGCAGTCAAACACTTTTAAAACTTCATCAAGAGCACTGTCAACAGTATTAGCTGCAAATTACTTATTGCAAACAGCAGCAACCTACTATACTCATACAACAGTACAACCAGCTGAGAACAAACACCACACACTTCATCACAATGAGCATTTGCATAACACGGTGCAGGCACTCAGTATTATGTCACTAATGTGACTCTTTCTGTAGTCCCTTGAGTGCCTCTGGCTTTGCAGAGTACATCCAGCTAAATAGCACTTGTATGGCCCTAGGACATATGCCGTCTGGCCTCCTGCAGCCACTGCTCAATTGAATATAATGGAGTCATGCTAAATGACACAGCCCTCAGCATGGCAGGCGGAGGGGGCAGGCACAAGCACAAAGAATTAATCAAGCAAGCCAACTCTAAATTGTACAAATTCTGTCAAGCAAATATCTATAATATATTCTGTCACTGAGACTGTCAAAATGGGCTAAATCCTCAGCTCAAGTGAAAATAGTACAGATATTCTAAATTACACCAATTATGGCAATATGCGCTAACAGAAGATCTTGCCTTATTTTACAGGGTTTTTAAAAAGTTGATGCCACAAAGAGGCTTAGAAGCCACACTTTCTGCTTTGTACTCTTTTCTCCATTCACTGAACTTCATTTTTCTGTACGTTAGAAAGTCTCTGCTTTTCTGCCTAGGAGTAAAAGCTGGTCCTGTCCTGTTCTTTCCTGGACTGTCACTGCAGTCCTAACTTTGTCAACAGCTCTGCGATAAAGATTCATTACTTAACTTGTACCCTAAGGCTGTGCAAACGATCTGTAGCAAGTAGTTGTCATTTCATCTTCTCCTTCTTATGCTTCTGAAATATTTCCACTATTTGCAATTTTCATCAATTTCTTAATTTATGTATTTTCTGTAATTAACTCAAGTATCCAGCATAGCTATATAATTATATATTAAATAAAACCCACATTCATTTGATCAGGAATTTGCTGTACCAGAAGAATACTTAAGTGTTTTCTGCAAAGCTGAAGCAATTCAATTTATTTCATACTGCCCCGTTCTCCACTTCAAAGCAATTAAGATAAAAATAATAAATAAAAGTTTACACTGTTTTTTCAGGTGGTGTAATGGTACCACAAAGGTTTACTTTCAGTAACTGGATAAACAGCTGAAAAAAAAATTAGAAAATTTTAAGATGGCAAATTTTCCAATGGAAGACAAGCAAAATTTTCTAGAGTCCAGGTTTGAACTAGGTATAAATTGAAAGTGAACAGATCAGTTAATAACCCTGTCTCTAGAACTAACTTTTTATGCCCATGAATAAGGAGTTTATTTCCATGCTCTGTCTTATTATTGACTATCTGTAAAATGGTATATAAAAATTCTTTACTAGTATCAGTCACACAGTTTAATTAACAAGTATTAATAGTGGCAGTGGTGATAATAAAACTGGCTTCTTTTTGTCGTCACAGCTGTTCTCAATCTACCACTGTATTGGCATTGTAAAAGGAAAACCATGGTATATCCCTTCCTTGAATTTTGAGAGTACACAGAAATTAATTAAAATCCAAACTGGATTTCCAAATTCCCTACATTTTTTTTTAAATCCTTAAGGAGAAAAGTAATCACTTATTGTTAGCTCAAATTATATAGGGCATGTTCTGTTTAAAGCTGGTAAGATCTAGACTGACACCAGGTCACAAGTTTGTATCAAGCTGAAGATGCAGATGAACAAAAGCAGAAGCAGCTTAACATCACAAACCATTTTGAGTTTACAGTGAAAGTAGAGCAAAATAGGATGTGTTTGTACAACAATGAAAAAGGTCAAGCAAACATACTATTATATTAATATCTTGTGTTATGTCCTTATGGTTAAACCCTCTTTTTTTTTTTATTACATAAATATACTGGTTACTATTCACGCACCTGTCTTGCACAAAACAGGCTCAGGAGGCATATTCCCTCTGAGACAGGTGCACAGCATGTGGCTCTCAGCTGGGTTAAAAGAAAAGCATGCATATGTATGTTGCCGAGCATAGGGAGAAAGGAAAATGGATGAAAGTTGATCTGATACAAAAGAGAAGCATGAAATGAAAGGACATACAACACGTGGAAAGGGGACAGATGCATACGTATACTAAATAGAAACAAAAGTTCTGTGCATTAAAATGGAGAGTAAGCAAAAATTAATACTCCCCTACTCATATCCATTAGGAAGATTATTTTCTTAGAAAGGAATTACAGTTGTCAATAGTTCATAGGGCGTCATTTCTCTTAAAACTGGAATATTTCAAAATATGGGCTCTTCAGAGAATGAACTGAAAAAACAGATAAAAGAGCTGAACTCAGAGGGAACCCAAACAGAAGATACACTAACAAGTTAGAACCACAACTCTCTGATGTTCCTTATCACTTCATCTTTAGCAAAGTCCATCTGTACAGGAGCTCTCATTTCCGTACTAAAGAAGGGTTATACAGTGATTAGAAGTGATCATATAAACAGAAATCCCACAATGAATCAGGATGACGATTCAGCATTTTCTCAGATCACTTGAAGGAGTGAATGAATTTTCAAAAGCACCGGAGAGATTAGAATACTTCTACATTGTATTCAACTGCTTTTTGTTTTCTAGTTATACTGCCTTTATTTAACCATCTCTCATAGGAAGGACACAGTATTTTTTCTTATGCGTAGCAGTATATCTTTCAGTGCTTAGAGCTCTCTGAAGGAAAACTAAAAACCTGTGGTTGAATGTGAAGCTAAAATTGACCTTAAAGTCCTGTTGTGTCTCATCTTCATATAATCTGATTACAATCTATGGAGAAATTGATTATTTTTCATTTCACTGTCCTGTCCAAAGTCTGTATCATACACAAGTCTATAAAAACATAAAAATAAAAAATCAACAACATATTTGCTAAAGCTACCATAGGAATTTACAGAGTCAATTGAGCTTCTTTATCTATTTTTAAAATGTACATATTCTGAAAACAAAGACTGATATAGCCTCGTATTAAAGAATAATTCTCTACCTGCAGTTCTTCACAACTCAGTGGAAATTTCACATAAGTTTGAAGCCAAATACAATTCAAATCAACAATGTACAGTCAGAAAATGCAACTACAATAAACTTTGAAGCAAACCCCTACCAGTGTGCGCTTTAAAGATATTTCTAGAACAGAAACTATCAGGCATAGACTCCAGATTCTCTTTTAGTGACTTCCAAGTGCAATTTAATGTTAACATTATAGAAATGCATAAGGAGGTTGAAAGCAGTTGAGATGTTCACCTATTTTCAATTGTATGCTATTTTCTTCAAAATTCTACCTGTAGTTGGACTGATAAAAATAAAAAAAAACTGTTCAAGCAAACATTTGCTAGTTGTCTCAGTTTTGGAGAATTAACAGGATTCTTTCTAACATAAAAATAATTGGTTTCTTGAAAATCCATTTTACACAATTTTTTGCAAAACAGTATAGGAAAAAAATTTACAGCTCTTTCAATTAAGCTGACATTGTCATTCTGGGGGTGGGGTGGCAAGAAGGCTCTTCTATCTAAGCATTTAAACACCTTTTTCATGGGTTAAACAGAGCCTGTATCTATTTTTTAGCTTCAGGGTATGCTACATATCTTGTCTCTAGGTGACCATGCAGGTGGGAACAAAAGAATCAAGCTTGTGGATACTGGATACACACATCTCTAAATTTCAGCAGTGGTCCATCTACAGAATAAAAGATGCATTTTCCATCGGCTTCTGTAAAGTCATACTCTAAGCCAACCCCACCGCACACTGAAAACACCGAAGTTGATGAGGAACTACTCAGCAGATGCAAGTAACTTCATATTCTAGTCCAGCGTCAATCCTGGTATGAAAATATTCCACTTTATCCCTTTTCTACATTCAGTTTTGTGGTGCGTTTGCAAATAATGGCCTTGTACATAAAAAGCATAGACAATAGCAAGGTGATAGGAGCTTTAGTTAGGAAAAGTTACTTTTAGTTAGAAAAAGTTTATTACATTTGAAGAATTGGTCTAAACTGTTTTTGAGTTTTTACCATCCCTACTAAGTACATTCATTAGCTTCAATGGAAAAAAACATATCTCAGAGCCAAGTGAAATACAACTTATCCAATACAGAATGACCCATGGGGAAAACAGAAGTAATCAGTCTGGAAATCTGACTGTTTCTAAAGCATCTACATGGCATAACCTACACTGACAAAACATTGGTGAGGAAAGAGTTTTCTACTGGGATGACTCTACCCTCAACTACATAATCATCATGTAAACTGGAATTTACAGTATGCCTGACATGAAACTGATTTGTAACTCCGTGCACCTGAGCTCTGACATCATATAGAATAAATTACCAGTAAGAATTTCATCTCTATTTTTACAGAGGACAAAGTATTATTGGGTGGGAAGTCAGCCACAGGGGAGACAAGAAGCATATGAAGCAGGATGAGAAGAAACTGTTCTTCTCCTAACAGACCTATTACAGAACTAAGTGCTCAAATTAACTGGTCAGGTAGTATGTAGAAAAATAAAATAGACAGGCAGAAATAATCCAAAGTGAAAATACATGCATTGTTAGCATTGTTATTACAGAGAAGCTACTCCGAGATCAATGTTCAATTTTCTTGGGTTCTACTAAGCAGCTATTCATAAACAGTCAAACTCCTCTTTGGCTATACACGTAACAGCTTGTACAGTCAGTTCTGAAAACCAGCAAATTTATGCTACATAGTCTTCTATGACAAAAAAAAAAACCAACAAAAAAACCCGACCAATAAACCATACAAAACTCAGCAAGACTGAAGAATAAGAAAAAAAACCACTACCCCCTACTTCCCTTCTTCTCTCAAACCCATTTCTGACCTTACCTGCTTTTCCTCTGCCTTCCCCCTACACTGAAGTCTTGATGGCTCTTCCCTCTTTCCTCCAGCGCTTCAGAGCACACAGTATTTGCTTCTCGATAGAAACTGCTATTCTCATTTTCTCCTCCATTTTCTAGGTGCTGGCATTTTTCTGTTTTCCTTTTCCCTCTCCTATTAATGTCTAGGTCTTTCTTTAAGCTCACCAAGATCCTTGGTGAGATCCTTGGTGAGCTCACACAAAACCTTCAACTACCAAGGACTTTGCTGCTCTGCTGAAGGAAGGCCGTATCAGTGTTTCATTCAGAAGAATCAGCTGACTGTGATGAACTGACTACATACAGAATCCCTTTACCCCTTTAAAATAATATCCCCATTTCCTTTTTAAGAAAATCAGAAATTGAATATAAAAGTGCAACACTTTTCATTTACATAGTTTGTAATAAAAATGATGAAGATAGCAACGAAGTAGGGTGATTTCACAGGCAGCAGGGAGGAAAGGAAAGGCAATTGGGAAACACAGTATAAAATAAGAAAGTCCTTTTTTTCCCTCAGTTTGCAGAAGAACTTTTTTTTTCTCCTTCTTTGCAATAATTTTTCTAGGCAAGGTCCAGAAATCTATTAGTATACTCAAAGAGAAAACTTTTGACTCATCTTTTCCTGTTATTTCCATTTTTCCTTCTTTAAGATGACTAAATGGTCATTTGGGGATAGGAGTAGAAGTGAAGGACAAGTGGGAAGTCAGTTCCAAAGACAGGAAATCTCATTTCGGACAAATATAGACAGTACGAGGTACAATCTGAATGATGAAACAAAAAAATAAAGAACATTAGTAGAGAAGAGAATGCACTTTGGAGAATCGGGAAAAAGTACATAAAACATGAAGATAAATCTCACCCCAGATCCATTTCCTACAATACAAAAATCTGAAATATCCCACTCTGAAATAATTAGACCACAATACAATTTACAACTTGGCCACAGTAAATAATGTTAATGAACAAATTAAGGCAGTTTTATGGTTGGAATGTAACTACGACATGCAATACCAATGGCTGTAACACACCCTGTCACACAGGCCTGATGATACCTCCTCACTTCCCATCTAAATCTCTCACGTTTTAACTCTACTCTTTCTGTCACGGCTTCTCCCCCTCACAATGACTTCCAGTGTTTCTAAATCCTACATCCTTCCATACCATACCAGTGACTGGCTTCCACAGATGAAGGCAAAAATTGCATCTTGACATCATTTAGGTAAGTGACATAGTCTAGTTTCAGAAGTAAAACTGAGGGTAGAGTGGAAAAGATTTTTTTTAAACTTATTTACTTATTTACATGGGTAAATACCCTAGTAACTAGCACACAAATCTGTAGTCAGTAATGAGTTGGTTGCCAAAACATGAAGTTGGAAGGATTTTAATATGGGCTATCAAGTAGGATGTGCAATATAATATATATCTAAGCACATCTACAGACAAAGGAAATGACAAAGCAGGGCTGTGAAAGAAGATTCTTGCTTTCATTTGGCTGCTAGCAGTATCCTGAATAGAATATGTGTGTTCCCTTCAAAGAAAGCAACTGAGGAGCTGACAAAAATGCAGCTGTTTACTTTGTCCTGGAACATGGAACCCTCTGGAGTGAGTGGGGGATACCTCCTTCCCCAACAAAACCCGAGAAAAATCCGTACAAATAAGCTTCTGACATAGCTGGGGCACAGACCAACATGTCCTCAACAGAGAGGAATAAGAGAGCAGGGGCAAGATGCACAAAAGCAATCAGCCTTCACAGATGATGAAAAGACAGATATTTTCCCAGGGATCAGACAGGATCATCTATAATTTTCCGCAACCCAGGGAGCCTCTGAAAGTTGCTGAGATAAGACCAAGACTGAAAGTAAGACCTGTGAAGACACAGTTGGTGAGAGGAAGATGTGCTGTGTCGTGTTTCAGCTGGCTGATGCAATTCTCTCTGCGTTACTTACCTTTTTCTAAAAATACATTCTAATCAGAATAAGAAGTAGGTTTTAAAGACTTTTTTGTGTATACCCCCTTTAAGAAGAACAATACCAGAGTACTGACCAACTCAAGAGTCCCATCAGAATGAGAAAACATGCTGGGTGTTCAGCATTTACATTGTTTGGGAGGTTATTAACCCTGAGCTACTAGCAATGGCATGACATTTCATGATAAGATGTGAAAACTGTGCAGTTTATCCTACCATCTCACATTTTAACAAAGTGGAAAGAATAATGTTAGTAAAAACCTTCAAAAAATCTATTTTGTATATTTTTGTCTTCACAGCCAAGTTTCCCAATTTCGCATGCTCCCAAAGCAACAGTCAGACAAAACTTTGACATGAGGCTGTCACAAGGTTAGATATCTTGTGAATCAATATGGCTAGAAATTAGACATTTGGATTCTGAGTTTCCACATGCAAAATGCTGTGTAAAAACATTAATAAGAACTAATTAAGTTTGACATTTTAAAACTATAAAATATGGATCTAACCACATAGCAGGAGTGCCCACCTTACATGGATGTATCATTAGAAAATGGTGCATGTCAGTGTTGCATGATAGGCTTTATGCTTCAGTATTTCTATTTTTCTCCATGCTTCATAATACTATCTAATAGGTAAAGGATTCAGAGTCAATCCCCAAAACAGTTTTACCAGAAAGCATGCGCTGCTGTTTGGATGGCTGCAGCTATTTCACCATCCCTAAAGAGGACAGAAAATACACCTGAACTTTCAAAAAGGAGATACAATAAATCAGTATGATTGACTGGTCTCGCTATATGTTTACATTTAAATTATTCTTATCTTCAGGACATAACTTTCAATTTTTAAAGCCAGTTTTAAATTAAAAAAACAAAACACCCACCCACCCCCCAAAAAACCAACTCCAAACCAAACACGAAACCATTCTACAGGACCTGGGGGTCCTGGTGGATGCCAAATTGAACATGAGCCAGCAATGTGCCCTTGTGTCAAAGGTGGCTAACGGTATCCTGGGCTGCACTGGGACAAGTGTTGCTAGCGGGTGGAGGGACAATCCTTCCCATCTACTCAGCTCTTAGCGGCCACCCCTGGAGTGCTGGGTTCAGTTCTGGGCTTCTCAGTGCAAGGGAGACATGGACATATTGGAGAGAGTCCAGCAAAGGGCCACAATAATGAAGGGATTGGAGTATCTCTCCTATGAGATAAGGCTGAGAGAGCTGGGGCTGTTCAGCCTGGAGAAGAGAAAGCTCATGGGATCTATCAATATATATAAATACCTGAGGAGAGGGTACAAAGAAGCCAGAACCAGGCTCTTTTCAGTGGTGCCCATTGACAGGACCACAGGCAATGGACACAAACTGAAACACAGAAGCTGCTGTCTGAACACCAGGCAACACTTCATTACTGTGAGGGTGACCAAGCATGGACACAGGTTGCACAGAGAAGTTCTGGAGTCTCCAATCTTGGAGATATTCAAAAGCCATCTGGACATAGTCCTAGGCAACTCGCTCAAGGTGACCCTGCTTGAGCAGTGAAGCTGGACTAGATGACATCCAGAGGTCCCTTCCAACCTCAGCCATTCTGTGATTTTGTGATACATGGAAGGATTCCTTCTTTATATAGTGTTAATCACCTGCTGAATGGTACTTAACACTTCTAATTGCAGTTTGGAACCTACTGCCTGGAAACACCCTTTCTGGGGGCAAAATTTTTAATAGAGTAGCTTCAGCACTGAGTAAGAGACATGTTTGCCATTTTAGGCCATGTTCTACTACAAAGTAATTTCTCTACAGGGGAACTTTCATTATAGGCACCTGAATTTTCTCACATAATGTCCCTGCTGTGCTCCTTTTCCCTGGTAGGGGTTTATTCAAATGTTGTCAAATGTAAGATTGCAGAGTTCAGATATTAAGAGACCTTTGCTGACTGCTGAATGTCACTGTAGATCTATGTGTACATAAAACCTGAATTAAAAGATACATTGCCTTTGTTTTATATATGTGTGCAAAGGAGGAGTAGGTCAAGGATTTAAAAACCTATTTCAAAGAAAAAGAGGCACATAAAAGGAAGATAAGTGACATACAGAGAAGGTGAATATGATGTAGCAGATTAATTATGGATCTGCAAGGAAAAGAAATGCAGTTCTGTATTCGTTCAGTCTCAAACTACAAAATGATTTCTTCATTTGTGGAAGAGCAATATGAAGAAAAGGTCAGGCCGCAAGATCCTGTTTTCAACACAGTAAGATACCTGAATAAGGGCACCACACGCAGGAAGGGTGAGATCTTCACTGACACACTGACACACTGCAATGCATTGAGTAGAAGTTGAGCAGCTCCTTTCCTTCCGGTTGGTCTATGACTCTGCCATGCACGCACACACTTGCTCCGATGCTATATAACAAATCAGCTACTTGGTAGAGGTTTTCATTTAAAAAGGAAGCAGGCATGAAAGCTTGCAAGCCTTACTGATATTACCAATAGTATTGTATGCAGTCAAACATTAGCACAGACATTCTTTACACATTGGAAAGGAGTGTGCTAGACAGATTACCCATTTTTCTCTATCAAATACCTTTTTTAAAAACTTTTTTTTTTTTTTAAACAACAAGTATCACTATAGAGGATAGTCTTAGTGCCAAACCTAAAGCCTAAGGTACCTTGGCTTTTTCTCTCAGTTGACAAAAATATTTTGGAAACCCTTGAGCTTTTAATCAACCTGAACCTCGCTAGTGGAACACACTTATTTTCAGTAGAGGCATACAAGAGAGTAAGCCATCTTAGACTATGTGACTATGTAATAAAATGTCTATTAAGCCCTTTAAAGATGTTGAATTTTAATAACAAACTAATACATGTTTTGTTACAGATATATGTTTCAGAAATAAAGCGGTATTTTCCACAAATAAATTTATGGCTACTCAAAAGTGTCATGTATTTGCAAAAAAATACATTTTGCAAATCCAGGCAAAATTCACGTTTTCTCCAAGACTGCAAACTCCAGGTATTTAATCAAACTTGGGTTTTTTAATAGGAGTTTAAAATTCAGCTCTCTTCTGATTTGCTGTGAAAAAACACATACTGCAGTCATGCAGTAACATGAGGCACCATTGCAGCAGATTAAATGGCAGGAAACAGGCAGCAATGAAGGCTCAAAACAGATCCTTTAAGGTGGAGCCTTCCTCGTGTTCTAAATGATGTCCTTGAGTCTCACCTGGGCAGCCAGCTTCAGCTCTGTATGATATTATGTCCTTGAGTGGGAGAGATTGTGACATAAAAAACAGCATTTGGCAGTCTCCCTGTAGACTTACTCATATGGACTAAAATCAGAGGCATTTACTTTTTTAAATAAAATGCAATGCACATTAAGTCCATATTTGAGATCAGTGGGGTTTTCTTAGTTATATTCTTATTTTTTAAAGGAAATATAATGTCTTTCTGTGGAAATAGTTTTAGCTGTATTTTAAGTTCTGTACGGAATCTCTTAGCTCACAATATATACTTCTTGGTTTTTTGTTTTTCTCCCAGCCTTTTAAGAAATTATTCCAAATCAAGGAGTGAAATTGGAAAAAAAAAAAGTATTTTAACTTTAGGAGTGAACATCTCTGCATGGCAGTTCTACTGCATTAAAAACCAAGAAGCATTTTAGATGTTGACTTCATTTCTACTAGTATAGTTAGCCTGTGTAGTTATGTTAACTAGAACACTGATGTGTTTTGCCAGCCTTAATCACGTTGAAAAACTCACAATACCTGATATTTTACTTCAGCAGCTAGATCCTGCAGACAATGAGAAGTCTCATGCGTTTAAATTTAAAGATATCCATTTTCCATTAAAATACTTCGAAAAGAATTCTTTTTTATGGACTGGTTGAGCATCAGGATCTCTAACACTAGTTCTATATGCAGTTCACTGCATCCAAAAGGACACTTCAAAGCCTTTCCAAAACTCCCACTAACACTATGCTCCATCCTTCACTTACTTCTCCCTCCCAACTCATAACTGTTAAGGAAAACAACAGCAATGCCATTTCATCTTTCTAGAAGGTTAAGCTTTTAGGAACTGTGAAAGAGGAACGAAAAGAAAGCTAAGTATAAAACATGCTTAAATCACTGTGGGAATTTTTTGTTTTCTTTAAAAGTCTTACAGTTTCTGAGTACTTAAGGAATAATAGCTGTGAGGGTAATTATCACTGCTTCTAGGATACTCACATATGTATGTGCTGAAGAAATAAAGAAGTAGGTTTTTTCCAATTATTTAAAAGAATCCCCTGATAAAATCACCATTTTCAGCTAGAATGAAAAACATTCTCCATGTAAGGAGCCATGCTTCTTTGGGGGTTTCGTTATCCGTTGAAATGAGAATCTCTAACATAGTCATTTCCCATCTAAATACAAGCTCTGTTGAAAGTTAGCAACAGAAAAAAGAATGTGTTCATGTATGTACCTCTGAGCAATGTTTTACCAAGATTCTGCAGAAAGCAGTGTATTCACCAGGACCCCATATGTTGCTTTACCTACATGCACAACAGAAACCTGGCAGCCTGTGGGAGCAGGCCAGGGAGCTGCCAACATTTTTTCCTAGCTGACACTATTGAACAGCCCACTCTGTGTTCAAATTGACCTGCACGTGGGCAGGGTTCCCCTGATGTTCGTACAGAGTCCTGAGACATATCTACTAAGCAGCTTGCAGAAAGTCAGATTTCAGCAGCTGAAGTCATCAGCTGTCCTGAGAAAAAGATGAAGAAAACAAAGAATCCCAGAGCAGCCCACAGGAACTGAATTAAAGGGGGCAACAAGCCCATATCATTCCTTTCAAGAGCTAACTGCTCTGAAGCAGCTTTACACCCTCAGATCTGTTTCCTTACTGAACAAATAATGAGGTTTTAAAGTCCTATTCAAACCTGGTGAAAAGGCAAAACTTAGGGAAAAAAATATCTGAATCAGTTTCAAAAGCTATACAGAATGTCTCCTTAGGTTGTGTGCTACTAACTGCTTCACATGAAAAAAAAATATGAATGGGAGAAATAGGCAGATGCTTTAGAATGACAGGTGACCATTTGCCAATTAACTTACTTGACTGATAACCAGAATTCACAGTCTCCTTCTGCTAACTGGTGCCTGACTGCTCTCTTTCCTGTATGAGTAGGTCAAGTTTCTTGTGTGATTTTAGCCACCTAAAAAGACCAGGAAAAAATTTAATTTATTCCTCTTGAGACAGTGGCACCTAAACACAGTCCTTCAGCTTCCTTGGAATAAGCTGGTTTTAGGCCCACTCCCCCACCTCAGTGCAGTCCCTTTTACTAAAGGGGAAAAAAATAAGGAAGCTGACAAAAATCTCTCAAGAGCATCTTTAGACCCTGCAGTCAAGCTAAGTATTTATTATTAGCCACGCTGCTGCTAGGCAGAGGCTGTTTTCACCACATCTTTGAGTATGAAAGCATGAAAGTGGTGTTTTAGTCTGAGGTACTGCTTTTCTCTCCTCACGATTCCTGTCAGTTTGAGGATATACCTTCATGGCCCCCCAGAGGTTGCCTCATCTTCCAGCTGAACTTCTCCTCTTGGACCACCTTAATTTTACCTAATTTTTTTACAGACTTTTTAACCTCAAGGACTCTACAAATCCTCCCATACCTTTACTTCCCAAAAAAGTTCTTCATATGTTTGAAGAATACCTTGAAATAGCTCCCTGACTCAGGACTTGAGCTCCTTTCCCCTCCCTCCTCAGCGCCTGGCTGTGGCCTGCACCCTCCCTTAAAGGAGAGGCCGACAAAAAGCGAACTGCCCAGCTGGCTTTTTCACCACTGCAGCAGGCAAATGGCGATACCGAATTTAGTTAGAGGTCCATATACACAATATAATGCATACATGTGGCAGGTTAGGGCCCGCAGGGCTGGTCCCCACCTCACAGAATGGCGCTGTGTTCTGCTGACAGCCAGCAGCTAACAGCAGCGGGATGGGGCACCGGCTACACAAGCCTCTCCAATGGAACAGGCATCCGTGTCAGGGGAAGGTGAAACATGGAGCCAGGGTTTGTACAGAAAGGGCCTGGGACTGTTCAGAGGGTCGACTGCAGACAGCCACCTCCTGTGTGGTAAGGGTGAAGGTGCCTGGCCCTTTAAGAGGCTCAGAACGTTCTGGAAGGCAGTGGCTGTCCCCTCGCTCCTTCGCACTTTAACACTAAACTTCCCCTCAGCTCCGCTTCACCTCAGGCAGCTGCAGAGCGGAGAGCAAGACCACGGCTGTGAGAAGCAGCTTTCTAACTTGCATCTGAGCTCCGGCTCCTTGTGCCTCCCTGAGGCGGTGTGTGGTGGTGGTGGTGGTGAGGAGAGGGAGGCCAGCAGCATGGCGAGGGCCCGCGGGGCAGTGCGTGTCCAGGACCAGGGGACACTGGGGAGAGCGTGTGGGGGACGGAGGCATGGTAGGGGCCAGCACTGCATGGGAGCAGGAAGAAGAGCTGGCCGGCAGCCCTTTCCTGTGGGGGTAAAGAGGATGGCTGTTCCTGCCTCAGGCAGCTCCTTGCTGTTTCAGGCCCTGAAGGCAGGTCTGGTCTGCCAGAGGTGTGAAATACGAAGAAAGATTTAAAAAGTGTGACATCCCTGAGGAGATCTTGGAAATTTGAATGATAATTCTTTAGTGCGTGGAATTGGCAATGTGGCTGGCTGCAGGTTTACAGTGTATGTGCCGTTTAAACAGGGGATTCCTGCTTCCAGTTCTCCCGCAGCCAAGGCCATATTTCATGCATCTACAGTGAAGCTGTGCAGCCTTCTTAATGTCTCTGATACCATGTGCCAGTAGCAGCTGGTCGGTGCATATTTTAATTTGCTGTGACTGTACCTTGCTTGTTGGATTATGTATTATATGAGAGGCCGTGGCACCTACAACACTGGAACTAGGCAAGGATGTATTTCCTACTAGGACCCCAATTTGAAGAGGCCTTCATAACATGCACGCACTCTTGCTGCAGCCTAATGCAGCATAACCTGTTACCCACCCATGAGCTCCAATGCATAAGAGCATCCCTTTCATTCTACTGCATCCTACATTATAGCACAGGGAGCCCAAGGTACATCATTTGAATGTTGCTTTCACACCCTAGAAAAATCTTTCTCCATTCCATAAAGAGCACTGAATATTCAGAGGGATCCACTGGCAGCTCTGTATTTTATGGAGTACCTCAGATTTCATTTTCCAATATAAAGGCCTGATTTAAAGCTTTGTGAAGTTCATGACAATCTTGTTTCTAGCAGGCACAGGATCAATTTAGCTCTTAATTTAGCTCACCGACCATCCTGATGTCAGGTCACAGATTCAATTTAGTTCTGACTTCCACTTTGCCTAGTTAATCCTTTCATTTGTGAACACTTCCAGCAGTCAGGAGTTAGACATTCCTGTTTTAAGATTTACCTCAGACGATTCATATCTTTTCAGTCATGTGGTACATATTTATCCCAGACTTCAGTGATTTCACCTGTTTAACTTCCCCTTTCTTGTTGGATTTAGTTACCATGTTATTTTCAGAAGAAGGAATCGTTAGCTGTGGATCATTAAGTTGGGGTACTGCACTGAAGTGCAAATGTTTAATTTGCAGTAGTTGGTTATTTATTTTGTCTTGGAAAAAAATCTAACAAAAATGCCCTTCCTCGCCTTTTCCCTGGACATCCCTGTCATAGTCTCTCACTGAGTTATATCAAACTTAATATCACATAAAACACTGAGAGAATTGGACTCTTGTATATTTTAAGGATGGAAAAGTAGGGATACAACAACAAAAAGCAGCTAAAATTATTTTGGATGAACGAACCAAAATCCTAAAAGGGAGCTCAGAAAGTGTAGCTTGGAATGAGAGGCCGTCTTGCATCATTCTCCATCATTTCATACATTGAGGAAAAAAGGAAGGGCAGAGAGCCATGGCAAAGGTCATGTATTTTACATTATTTGGGGGATGTTACCTCTGTTTCTGACTCCACTTATCTCTTTGTGTTTTGTATGTGGTAAGGAACGTTCAGTGTCTGTTTTTCTTTTACCTTTGTATACAGAAAGGGCCAATGAGAAACTGTTTCTTAGGTTAAAGTAAGCAAATAAATATATACAATTATTTTTATTAGTTTGTTAAACTTTGAATGTGTATATATTATTATCCAAGCACACTCACAAACCCATGTGGCTTTGTTACTTTTTTTATACTATGCTAATAGTGATTCAGAGAGTACATGGCAGAATGAAGTTCCTATGTCTGCAAGACACCTAAAGAAAGAATACAAACAAATCACTCATAGCCGTGCCATTTTGTCTGTCTTTGAATATTCATATGGTTGGAGGTTTACTGGGGTTTACTTAATTCAGAATGCAAGTCAAATACCAAATTCAGGTAACGTGTAGCCCAAATTAGTTAAGTATGCAGCTCTACTCACATAAATCTCTGGCTTAATTGATTAACGTGTCCTTAGTTCCGGCTATTTTTTCACTATGTTGAAAAAACCTACCAAAATTTTTATCACAAAGTCTAGAGATACTTTAGACTTATCCACAGTGGACCACTGTCACAAATGAGCAGTTGCAAAAGCAATGAGTGAAAGGTAATAGTCCTTTTTGAAGTTGGTAACTTTTTGAAAATTAGTAATAATCTTTCTAACTTTAATATCTTGCTTTTGACACATTAAATGACTTGTCATTTTCTTTTGTTTTTCCTTTGGATTTCCAGCTGCAAAGATTAACAAGTATCAGATAAAGAAACCTTGGCTCCTTTTCTGACCCCTTCCATTCAGTGAATCATAGTCAGCTCTTGTAAAATGAACAATATTAATCAATATTAGGAGGGAGACAGAAAGGAAGCAGAGGAGTAACTGTATCTTGCAGCAAAAACTGAGGGTTATTATTTCTAGGCAGGATGTACAAGACCAAAGCACTCAAAAAAAGTGAAAGTGACAATTTTAGCTGCACGATGTCTAAAGGCCATTTGTGTTGTGCTGATAGTTTTTATATATGCCCAAATCAGTATAATCAGTATTTTATGCGGTCTGTTCACTCGGTAACACTTGACTTGCTGCTCTGGTCGTTCTGTCATTCATTGGTGTAATTTTTCATCACAAAAGAATGGATGGCAGTCATATCAGCCAAATGTAGATGGTATTTTCATTTTTTAAGGGAGGAAGCAGTAGCTTATTATTAGGAAGCAAGATGTTCTCTGAGAAAAACTATTGGGCACTTAAATTGACTTCTGAATTTCCCTTTTGGCTCTGGCACTCATCTTTGAATTGCCTTGGTGATGGGAGCAGCCATAAAGGCGGCCTGGTTAGAAGGGGAAAATACTGAAAAGAAGTTGTCTGCTGAAAAATACTGCCAGGGAAAGGCCTGCCAGCCTGGGGCTGCGAGCCTGGGAACTAGGACTGGGAACCAGAAATATCCTTGAAAAGTGCAGCTGGCCTCTTCCAAGTGCAGCTGGGGTAGCTAGAAACCAGAGACATCCTGAGATACCATGGACAAGCACAAAACCAAGGGACTGTAATGGCAATTT